>JANJGK010000035.1:33248511-33485682 GCA_039081455.1 Macrobrachium rosenbergii | reverse complement strand
CCTCACTGTAACTAAAATTTGTACTTAACTGTAATCATCATTTAATCAAGAAAACTAAAATTGCTTGTCTCTATTACGCCTGTCTGAGAGATATTAGTACATCGAGAATAAATTCCCTTCAACAATAACAGGTACGAGAAAGCAGTAAGGTGGAATCTACACTCGGCGAAGTTTGCAGGTGAGAGAATAAACATACTTTCAGTAAGACGCATCATAAAATATAGATATAAATAAAAGTATAAATATACAGTAGATATATAAAAAATAAAAACATAAAAATAATAATATAAATAAAAGTAAAAAATATTATATAAATAAAAATAAAAATATAGATATAAATAAATATACAGTAAAATTAAAAATATAGATTTAAATTAATATTAAAATAAAAATAAAAAAGTATAAATAAAAATAAAAATGAAAATAAAGATTAGATATAAAAAAATTAAATAAAAATAAAAATATAGTTAGGAACAGAAATAAATATAAAAATATAGATATCAATAGAAATAAAAATAGAAATAAATATATAGATATGAAAAAAATAAAAACAATTATGTAGATATAAATAAAAAATATAAATATGAATAAGAATAAAAAAATATAAACATAGATATAAATAAAAAATATGGATATAAATAAAAATAAATATATAGATATAAAAAATAAAAAATAATTATATAGTTATAAATAAAAACAAAAGCATAAATATAAATAAAAATTTTAAAAATATAAATAGAGATATAAATAAAAATAAGAATAAATATATAGATATAGATAAAAATAAAAATAAGAAAAAGAATATAGATATAAATATAAATACAGAGAGATATGTAAATAAAAATAAAAAATAAAATATAGATATGAAAAAATTAAAATACAGAAATAAATAAAAATAAAAGTAAAAGTAAAATGTAGATATAAATAAAAATAAAGATAAAATAAAAATAATAATAACGATATAAAAAATATATGAATAAATATCAGCAAAATAAAATAAAAAATAAAAAAAATAGGAAAATGTTTTTAAAAAGTTTAAAAATATTTCAATTTAAATACATATTCTCATAACTGGGTTTTATGAGAAAAAACTCCGTTAAAAACAATCAATATTTAAGTGAAAAATTATTTTAAAAAATCAACTAAATATTGGAAAATAAAATACAACAAAAAGTTTTAAAAAATTTCCATTTGAATACAATATTTTTGGGAATTTTGTTCTCATTTTTATGACTGATTTTAGTTAAACGTTTACTAAGATATAAACATTAAAATATATAAATAAGATAAAAAAACATAATGGAAGCTAATTAAAATAAATGTATATAAAGGTGAATAAAAGTTAAAAAACATAAAAACAAAAAACACAAAATGTAAACTAAACAAAGAGAGAGGACGAATGAAATTAAAATTAATATAATAAATAATTGGAAATATACTACTAATATAAAATATATATATACACACGCACACACACATGTATATATATTTATAAAGAAAATACTTTTTCAGTGTTTTCTTTATAATTATAATAACTTTATTTATATTTCATTAGTTCTTTATTTTTAGTTATTTATTATACTTGTTTTCATTTCATTTGTTCGTTTCTCTTTTTTTAGTTTATTTTTATTTATCTTTATTTATTTTACTCCTTTTTATTTTATAGTTTTCATTTATCTTTAATGTTTTTTATTTTCAATTTTTTTGATTTATTTGTTTCTTATAATTTCATTTACTTTTTTGGTTCATCTTTTATGTTTATATCTATATTTTTTCATTTTATTTTTATTTTTTATATTTATATTTTTATTTTTCTCTATATTTTCATTTTTATTTATATATATATTTATTTGTATCTGTATTTTTATTTCTATTTTCATTTTTATGTTATTTTTATTTATATTTTTATTTATATCTTTATTTTTTTATTATTATTTTTTACGTCTATATTTTTATTTTTACTTTTTTATGTATATATATATTTTATTAGTTTTATTTTTTATACCTGTATTTTTATATTTATTTATATGTATATTTTAATTATATTTTATTTAAATCTATATTTTTTATTTTATTTTTATTTATTTCTATATTTTTTATTTTTTTATTTATATCTATATTTTTTTTTTTTATTTATATCTATATTTTTTATTCCCATCTATATTTTATTTTTATTATTATTTCAGTCTATATTCTTTATTTTATTTTCATTTATATCTATTTTTAATTTTTGTTTTTATTCATACCCATAATTTAATATTATATTTGTTTAAATCCGTTTTTTATTTTATTTTTTTATATCTATATTTTTATTTTTATTCTTATTTATTTGTTTATTTTAATTTTTATTGTTAATTATATCTATATTTATATTTCTATTTTTTTCTATATTTTCATTTTTATCTATACCTGTTTGTTATTGATATGTATATTTTTATTCTAATTCTTATTTTTATTTACATCTATGTTTTCATTTTTTATTCATATATCTATAATTTTTATTTTTATTGTTATGTATTTATTTTTATTTTTTATTTATATCTATATATTTATTTTTATTTTATTTATATCTATATTTTTATTTTTATTTTTATTTATGTCTATATTTTTATTTTCATTCTTATTTTTATTTATATATATATCATTATTTTTATTTAATTTTTATTTATATCTATATTATTATTTTTATTTCAATTTTAGTTTTATTTTATTTTATTCTTTCTTCTTTAAATTTTATTTAAATTTTTATTTCTATCTATATTTTTGTTTTTATTTTATTTGTATTTTATTTATATCTATATTTTATTTCTATTAATACTTATATTTTTTATTTTTATTTTTATTAATAACAATTAATAACAATTAGCGTTTTCATTCATATCTATGTTTTTATTTATATTCTTATTTTTATTTATATCTATATTTTTATCATTAGTTTTATTTTTATTTATATCTATATATTTATTTTTATTAATATCTATATTTTCATTTTTAAGTTATTTATATCTATATTTTTATTTTATATTCTATTCTTGTTTATTTTTATTTATATCCATATTTTTATTTTTGTTTTTATCTTTTATTTTTATTATTATTTATACCTAGTTTTTTATTTTTAAATTTATTTCTTTATATGTGTTTTTATATTTATTTAAATCTATAATTTTCATTATATTTATATCTATTTTTATTCTTATTTTTATTTTATTTTATTTTTATTTTCAATGAATTTATATTTTTACTGGCATCTGTATTTTATTTTTTATACTCTTATTTATATTTATAGCTTTATTTTTATTTCTATTTTACATGTTTTATATTTATATTATTAATTTTATTTTTATTTATATCTCTATTTCATTTTATTTAAATATATATTTTTATCTATATTTTTACTGTATTTTTATTTTTTATATTTATATTTATATTTTTTATTTATATCTTTAATTTTATTTATGTCTATATTTTTATTTATATTTTTATTTTTCTTATACCTATATTTTTATTTTTATTTTATTTTTATTTATATCCTTAATTTTATTTATATTTATTTTTATTTTTATATCTTAATTTTTTATTATATTTTTAGTTTTAATTAACATCTATATTTTTAAATTTATTTTATTTGTATTTATATTTTATATTTATATTTTTATTTTCATTTTTATTTATATCTATATTTATATACTTATTTATATTTATATTAATATCTTTATTTTCATTTTTACTTATATGTGTATTTTAATATTTTTTATATCTATATTTTTATTTCATTTATATGTATATTTGTATTTTTATTTTTATTAATATTTATTTCTTTATTTTTATTATTATTTCTATTTCTCGCTAAATTTTTATTTCATTATTACTTTGATTTATATCCATATTTTTATTATTCTTATTTTTATCTATATTTTTATTTTATTTATATCTATATTTTTATTTTTATTTTATTTATATCCATATTTTTATTTTTATTTTCATTTATTTCTATTTTTGCATTTTTATTTTATTATTAATTATATTTTTCCTATCTATATTTTTATTTTATTTTTACTATATATTTTTTGTATATATTTTTGCTTTTATTTTTATTTTTATCCATATTTTTATCTTTATTTAACTTTTTTATCATCTATGTTTTTATTTCTGTTCCTATTTTTATTTATGCCTATTTTTTATTTTTATTTTATTTATATCTTTTTTTATGTTTATTTTTATTTATATGTATATTGTAATTTTATATTTTTTAAATCTACATTTTTATTTAATTTTATTTACATCTGTGTTTGTATTTTTATTATTATTTATTTATTTATTTTTTAAATTTCAATTTATATATATTTACATTTTATTTAGGTCTATATTTTCATTTTCATTTTATTTATATTTTTATCTATATTATTATATGTATATATCTATATTTTTAATTTTATTCTTATTTTTATTTATATATATTTTTATTTTTCATTTTTATACATATTTATATTTTCATTTCTATATTTATGTATTTCTATATTTTTATTTTTTTATTCATATTTATGTTTTAATTTTTATTTTTATTTATATCTGTATTTTTATTTTTATTTTCATTTATATCTATGTTTTTATTTTTGTGTTTATTTAAGTCTATACTTTTGTTCTTATATATATTTTTAATTTAGTTTTTATCTATTTTAATTTTATTTTATTTTAATTTTTGAAAATTTTATTTCTATTTATATTTATATACATATATTTTTTATATATATCTTTATTTTATTTTTATTTTTATTTCTATCTATGTTTTTATTTTATATTTGTTTTATTTTTATTTTTATTTATATCTATATTGCTATATTTATATTGTTTTATTTTTATTTATATGTATATTTTTATGTTGATTTATCTGTATTTTTATTTGTATTTTATTTTTATTTGTATCTACAATCTTATTTATACCTATATTTTTATATTTTATTTTTATTTTTTTATATCTATAATTTTATTTTCATTTATATCTATATCTTCATTTTTATTTTATTCTATTTATATCTATAATTTTATTCATATAAATATTTTTATTTTTATTTTCATATTTATTTATATCTATATCCTTACTTTTATTTTATTTTTATTTATATGTATAATTTTTCATATATATATATATATTTTTTTTATTTATTTATATCCAGATTTTTATTATTATTCTTTTTACATCTATATTTTAATTTGTATTATTATTTATCTTATATCTATATTTTTATTCTTATTTTTATTTTTATTTATATCTATATTTTTATTTTTATTTTATTTATATCTATATTTTTAGTTATATTTTATTTATTTCTATAATTTTATTTATATTTCTATTTATATCTATATTTTTATTTCCTTCTGTATTTTTGTTTTTATTTCTTTCTATATTATTTTATTTTATTTTTGTTTATATCTGTTTTTCTATTTTTATATTTATCTATATTTTTATTTTTACATAATTTTTAATTATCTATATTTTTATTTTTACATTTATTTATATTTATCTTTATTTATATCTATTTTTATTTTTGTTGCTATTTTATGCTGATTTTAGTTTTATATCTATATTTTTGTTTTATTTTTATTTATATCTACATTTTTATTTATATTTTTATTTTTTCTCTATTTTCATTCTTATTTTTAGTTTTATGTATATACATATTTATATTTATGTTTCCGTCTATTTTTTTATATCTATATTTTTATTTATCTCTACATGATTATCTTTATTTTATCTATATTTTTTATTCCCATTTTTATTTATATCTTATAACTATTTTAATTTTTAGTTTTCTTTTTATATATATCAATATTTTTATTCTTATTTTTATTAATATCTATACTTTTAATTTTCTTTTTATTTTTATCTACATGTATATTTTTATTTTTTATTTATATCTATATTTTTATTTTTATTTTTAGTTATGTATATTTTTTTATTTTTAGTGTATTTTTTATTTTTTTTTATTTTTTCATATCTGTATTTTCATTTTTACTTTTATTTATATCTGTATTATTTATTGCGGTATTTCTGTGTTGCTTGTTCGTGTTTCTGTTTTGCTGCCAGCTCTTTTGCAGAGTCAGTCAGGTTCATAGCAGCAGAGAATCGGTATCTCGGCAGCAGAGCAGCAGGGAGTCATCTGAATGGGCGACAGGTATTGCCTACCTGTTGTCTTCGGCGGGAGGTAGAGGACCTCTTTGTCTGTTAGTGTGACATCTTCCCTGACGGCAACATGAGGCGTTCCGATGGTTCGACCATGTTCGTCTGTTTGTCTGCATCCTCGTTGATGGTGGTGACCGTCTCGTCTCGACTACTCTTCAAGTTTGTCTGTTTTTGTGGTTTGCTGCTTGGGTGCCATTTATTTTACTGCTCTTGCTTTATTTGTTATGCTGCTTGATTTTGTATTTGTTACGCTGTGCCATTTATTTTGCTGTTCGTGTATTATTTATTATGCTGACCGTTTTTGTATTTATGCTGTGTGTGAATTACTTATTGAGCTATTTAAGTTTTAATTACTTGGGTTTTATATGTTGCTGCCTCTGTTATTTGTAATGTTCATTTAAATGGTCATTTTAAGTGTTTCCTTTCCTGGACTTGTATATAATGTAAATTACTATGTACAATAAAATAATCTTAAGGCTGTATATTGAGTTTTGTTCTGCTCCTTCCTCATTTGTTTTTATTTTGAACCTTCTGATCTCGAAATAATGAGATCATTACAATATATATATATATATATATATATATATATATATATATATATATATATATATATATATATATATATATATGTGTGTGTGTGTGTGTGTGTGTGTGTCTGTGTGTATAATTATATATATATATATATATATATATATATATATATATATATATATATATATATATATATATATATATATATATATATATATATATATATATATATATATATATATATGAAGAAGAAGAAGAAGAAGAAGAAGAAGAAGAAGAAGAAGAAGAATATATATATTATTTCTGTTATTTTTTTTATTTTTATGCATATTAATACAGGTACTTAATATTTATTTTTCATATATTCTTATTTTTTAATTATCTTTATTTAATTTAATTTTTAGGTCATTTTGCTTATTTTTATTTATTATTATTATTTATTTTTTATTTACATAATTTTTATCCTTTTTATTTTCTCTTTTTTATTTATTTCTATTATTTATATTCCTTTTATTTATTGTTATTTTTTGTTTTCATTTATATATTTTCTCCTTTCATTTATTTTAATTTATTTCTATTTATATTTATTTACTGTTTATTTTTATCTTTTATTTTTATTTAATTTTATTTATTGCAATTTATTTGGTTTTTTGTTGGTTTTTTACATATTTTTACTTATTATTTATTCATTTACTTTTATTTTACTTCACTTTTTTTATTTTGTTATCTTTAATTTGTCTTTTATTTATTTTTAAATTGCATCATTTTCATTTATTTTAATATTATTGCGCCTGTATTTTTAAGTTTAGTTTATTTTAATCACCTTAATGTAGTTTAAAAATAATTTCAATACATTTTTATTTCTGACTATTTGTCACTTTTTCCTATTTTCTTATTTTATTAATTTCTGTTTTTTCAGATTTTATTTTTTTTTTTTTTTTTTTTTACTTATTTTTATATTTTTTACCTTTTTTGATTTATTTCGTTTACTTTTTCAATTATTTTCATTTTTAGCTTTTATGTTTGTTATCTCGGCATTTATTTTTTATTCATCCGTATTTTTAATAATTTCTATTTAATTTTATTTTTCTGCCTTTTCGCTTATTTTTATTCATTTTTACTATTTTCTTTTTATTTACATTTACTTTCACATAATTTTTATCCTTTTTAGTTTTCTTTATTTTTATATACTTCTATTTATTTTTACTTTTATTGACTTTTTAATTTTTAATTTATTTTCATTTGTTTTTCATCTATATTTATTTATTTTCATATCTTTACTTTTTATTTTTAATGATTTTTTTGCTATGTAATTTTCTTTATACTCAGTTAACTTTTTATTAAATTTTAGTTATCTTTGTTATTTTTGTTATGTTTTTCTCATTTTTTTTATGTTTTCTTCACATTTTTTTTATTTTTCTATTTATTTTAATTTACATTTACCTTTATGTATTTATTTCCATTAATTTCTAATTATTTTGTTTCTTAAGATTTTTATTTATTTCTTCAGTTCCATTTCTTCTTATTTTTTATCTATTTTTAGTTTTATTGTTTTTTTTATTTTTTAAGAGTTTTGTATGTTTTTATTTACTTTTATGTATTTCTATTAATTTTGAACAATTTTCTTAATTTTAAAAGTTTTATATTTATTTTTATTTAGTGTAGTTTTTGCTTATTTATTTATTCGTATATTCAGGATTTTTTTATTTTATATTGAATTATTTTCCATTTTCTATTTATTTTTATTCAGTAGTTATTTTTATTATTTCATTTATTTTTGTATTTTGTATTTTCTGTTCTATTGTTATATATTCCTAATAATTTTCATTTATTTTATATGTTTTTACCTTTAATTTAATTTGAATTAATTCTATTTCCGTCTATTTTACTTTTATTTTTTCGTTTCTTAAATTTGTGTTGACTTTTCTAATTTATTTGTGCTTGTTTATTTTTTATTAATTTTTTTCGTTTTAATCATTTTCATTTACATTTCGTCTTTTAATTTATATATCTTTTTCAATCTCCTTTATTATGTTTTATTTATTTCCTATTTCCTTTTAACTTCTTATTTATTTTAAATCTTATTTGCTTTTATTTATCTTATATTTTTATTGATGTTCATTTCTTATTTCTTTCTATGGTTTTTTACTATTTTTTAACATTTTATTTTTATTTATCTTTATTATTTACTTAATTTTTAAAATTTTGCATTTTTAAGCATAACTTTTACTTTTACTTATTTTCTTTTTTATTTACTCATGCTTATTTATATTCTTATCTATTTTTGTCTTTATGCTATTGTTATTTATTTATATTTCTTTTTATATATCTTAATTTATTTTAGTTTATTTACATTTGTACTCATTCTTTTTTCTGCTTACTTTTTTGTATGTTTTATTCTCTCGTCTTCATTTATTTATTTTCTTTCTTTTTTATATAATTATTTTATTTTATTTATTTATTATTCATTTTATGATTTTGATTTATTTCAATTTTTATTTATTTGATTCACCTCCTTATATATTTTTATATTCATGTTTGAATTTATATTTAATTATTTTTATCTTTTATTTATATTTCTATTTTTATTTTCTCATAATTATTTATAAACATTTCTAAATGTGTAATATTTATATATTTATTCTATTTTAATATATTTAAATATCTATTTATCTTATTTCATTTTTACTGATTTCTATTAATTTTTATGTATATTTAATATATCTTATTTCATTTATCTTTTTATTTTGATACCTTTTTATATATATAATATATTTCTTTCTTTCTTTTTTTGCTCTATTGTGGTTTCCATTTATTTTAATTTATCTGCATTTCATTTATTTTTATTTATTTATGCATACATTTATTTTTTGAAATCTAGGAAAAATAATTTTATTATGTATATATTTATAGTTGTATTTTTAGTCAATTTTATTTTTTATAGCAAGATTTATTATAATTTCCAAATATTGTTTTATTTATTTCTTTTAAATTATATTTATTTCCCTTTATTCTTGTTTATTTTTCCAAAATTTTTATTATCATTATTTTCGATCAATTTTATTTTATTTATTTCTATTCATTCTTATAAATTTGATATGTTCTGTATATTTTATTTATTTTTTATTTATTATTTCACATTTTTTATTTATTTCAATTTTTATTGATTTTTATATATTTTTCATTTATTTTTATTTCTATTTTTTTTTTCTCTGACAATACTGATATTCAATTCTATTTATTTCTATTTTCATTTATTTGTTCATTTTTATTGATATAAATATTTGTTCACATTTATTTTTTTAAACTGATTTTTATTTATATTTATTTTCATAAATTTTGTTTACATTTTTCATTTTCATTAATTTTGAATTTTCATATATTTATATTTTTATTCATGGTAATTTCTTATTCTTAATTATTTATATTTATTTACTTCTTTGTTTATATGTATTAATTTTCATTTATTTTTAGTTTCTTTACTTTTTTAGTTATTTATATTTTTCATTTATATTTTTTATATATTTTGTTTCATTTTATATATATATATATATATATATATATATATATATATATATATATATATATATATATCTATCTTTATTCGTTTTTATTCTTGTTTTTACTCGTTTCTAAATAATTTATTTCATTTGACCTCATTTCGGACATCTCGACAAAATGAATAAAGATGAAAATAAATAGAACTGAATAACAGTAAGGACAAATATAAAAACATGGATTTAAATTTAAATGAAAAATACACCAAAATCAACGAAAAGTAAAATGAAAAAGTAAATAAGAAATAATAAATTAAAAATATATAAAAATGTCAAATTCATAATAAATGAATGAAAATTGAAAAATACAGAAAATTATATTAAAAATTATATTGAAAAAGTAAGCAAGAATAAAGGAAAATAAAAGTATTTACAAACAAATAAATAAAAATATTTAGGAATTATAATTAATGAAAATATAAAAAATAAAAGTAAATAAAAATGAAAATATAAATATATAAATAATTTGGAAAATAAATAAAAAGGATAAAATTAAATAAATAAATCAAGATAAATAAAAGTAAATGAAATACAAATAGATTAAGATAAATAGAAACTAAAATAGAAAACATAGATAAAATAAATAAAAAAAGGAATGAAAATATATAAAAAGTTATCAAAAGAAAAAGTTAATAAAATAAAAAATGGATTAAAATACATATACAGTATATGTATATGTATATATATATATATATATATATATATATATATATATATATATATATATATATATATATATATATATATATATATATATATATATATATATATATATATATATATATATATATATAAGGATTCCAGGCGAAGATATATGAAGGCATACAGCGGGGTCCACAAAACACATCAAAAAAGGCCATAATTTATTTATGAGACGTTTCGCACATGTACTATGTGCATCTTCAATCTGCAAATATAACAAATTTCGTTAAAATTTACAAAAACTATTTTAAAAGATAAAGTTAAAAGGAAAAAATTATTTACAAAAATTAAAATTAATAAAACTTGAAAGGTATACAGTAAAAAGAAACCAGTGCTGAACAAACCATTGAAAGGAGGAGGAGAAGAACGAATGACCAAGACCTGACCCCACCCTACTGAAGACTTCAGTTATGCTAGATAAAGAGGAGAAGCGGAAACGTTAGAGTTCAAAGACGGAACAAGCCGTTTGATGTATAAGGACTCAAGGGTGGTTAGGTAATCACTATGGCTTGTTCCACCAATAATAGAGAAATGTTTTTTATTTATTTCGATTTTACATATGGAGGCATGGTTCTTTATATTAGAAAATTCTGGTTTACTCAGTTTCTGACCCGTTCTAAAACTGTATCCCACATGGCTACAATATCTCACCTGCAGTAACCTACGGCAAGATCCAACATAGATACCGGGACATCCCGGCCACTTGAATTTATAAATAACGTTAGATCTCATGAAGGTCTGCAGTTTGTCCTTGTAACCAAAGAATACACCGATCTTGAGTGGATTGATTGGGATCAATTGTATCTTAAGGCAGCCAAATTCCTGTTCAATTATTTGTTTAAGTTTGGCTGAAAACTTGTTGTCAAAAATAAACGGGATTGTTGCATATATATTTTTCTTTAAGACATTATAAGAGGGTGACGGATTAGAGAAGTGTTGTGACAGTAGTGTGTTAATGACTTTAAAAACCAAGTTTTCAGGATAGGAGTTCTGTAAGAAAAATTTGACTAAAAATAAAATCTCAATATGAAAAAGAGACCAACTCGAAGAATAACGAAGAGCCCTATAAACTAAAGTGTATATGGAATTTAGCTTAAAGTTCTTAAAACATGAACTATAGAAGTTGTTAGCAAGTCCATTGTATGTTTTTTTCCTATACACAGATGTAGTGAATTCACCATTGTCTCTGCTGACATTGATATCTAAAAAAGGTAAAGAGTTGTTGCTTTCTTTTTCCATGGTAAAGTTTATATTTTGATGTTGCTTATTAATATGGTCCAGAAACATCTCTCTATGCCAAGGTTCCTTGAACAACGCAAAAGTGTCATCAACATATCTTCTATAATAGACAGGTTTACACACATCCGGACAGTTAGTTAAAAAGGTTTCTTCTAAAAAAGCCATAAAAATATTAGCAAGCACAGGTCCCAATGGGGAGCCCATGGCAACTCCATCGACCTGCGAAAAGAGCTGACCATTAAAAACAAACATTGAGTCTTGCACAGCAAGCTCAAGAAAAGTCTTAAAAAGTTGTCTGTTAAAACCATGAAAAACTACACGATCGTCATAAAAAATCTTGTCTAAAATAATGTTGATGGTTTCATTCAGAGGCACATTTGTAAAAAGAGATTCTACATCGAAGCTTGTCATGTGTAGATCACCATCTTGTAGGACTATTTGTTTCTGGAACTCATAACCATTTTTAAGTGAAAATTGGTTGTAAGCGAACTCATTCAGTAACGAAACAAGGTATTTTGATATGGTATAAGAAGGGCTGTTATAGGCTGCCATGATAGGTCTGATAGGAACTCCTTCCTTATGTATCTTAGGGAGGCCATAGAGAATGCTAAAAGAAGAACCTGTCACAAATAGTTTCTGATAAGTAACCTCATCTAAAATACCCTAATTTTTTAATTTTCTCAAAAACCTGTTAATTTTATCTTCTCTTTTATAAATGTCCAAGAAGTTTGGTTCTCCATGTAATTGAAATTTGGTGTTGTCTGCAAGAATGTTATTAACCTTATCTATATATTCTTGTTTATTAAGAAGCACAACACCTTTTCCTTTATCTGGTTTACAAATGACCAAACTATCCCGTTTACCTAGTTTCTGTAAGATATTCAAATCCTCTTTCCTGAAGAACGGGGTCCAAGACACTTTTAATTTGGTATAAGTCTTATGTAAGAGAAAAGATAGCTTATGTTGTAAACCACTTAAGTCATTGACCAAATTTAAACCCTTGAGTCTCTGAAAAAGCATTTCGAAGGGAAAAAAGAAGTCTGCATACTTAGGTCTGTAGGATGGTAAACAAAAGTCCAGGCCAAACGATAACAAGAACTCCTCTCTTTTGGAGAGAACATAGTTAGAAAAATTAAAAATACAGTAATTTCTATTATTAAAATTAGGAGCAACAACACCTAGGGCTTTTAGTTTCTTTTGATGACGTAACTGTACAGAGGAGACGTAATCATTTACAAAATCATAAAAAAGATTCTGATACAAAAAACGGTCAATAATTGATAAATATTGAAATAGTTGATCTCGTAGCTGGCAGACAGTCGTATGAGTACTCTCAATAAGCTTTTGCTTGGTCTCAATCTCCTTCTTAAGTAGCTCGTCCAGGGCGTTTTTGTAGAATTCAGTGCGATATAACAAGGTCTTGTAGAGCTTGAATCTGACGAACTTCGGGTGTACTCCATTTAGAAGACAGTATTGTAAGAAATCCAAGTCACATTTGGCTTTTTCTTCCTTTAAGGTCAATTTCTCCAACTTCCTCGAGGTGGTCAGGGTCACTGGTCGATATCGGTGTCGAAGGAGCTGTGAAAAGTGTTGAATACGGCGAAGTCTCAGCCTGAACGCAAAGAGAAAGACGAAAAGAAGCCGATGCAACATCACGGACGTATTCAAGGATTCCAGGCGAAGATATATGAAGGCATACAGCGGGGTCCACAAAACACATCAAAAAAGGCCATAATTTATTTATGAGACGTTTCGCACATGTACTATGTGCATCTTCAATCTGCAAATATAACACCCTTGAGTCCTTATACATCAAACGGCTTGTTCCGTCTTTGAACTCTAACGTTTCCGCTTCTCCTCTTTATCTAGCATAACTGAAGTCGTAGGGTGGGGTCAGGTCTTGGTCATTCGTTCTTCTCCTCCTCCTTTGAATGGTTTGTTCAGCACTGGTTTCTTTTTACTGTATACCTTTCAAGTTTTATTAATTTTAATTTTTGTAAATAATTTTTTCCTTTTAACTTTATCTTTTAAAATAGTTTTTGTAAATTTTAACGAAATTTGTTATATTTGCAGATTGAAGATGCACATAGTACATGTGCGAAACGTCTCATAAATAAATTATGGCCTTTTTTGATGTGTTTTGTGGACCCCGCTGTATGCCTTTATATATATATATATATATATATATATATATATATATATATATATATATATATATATATATATATATATATATATATATATATAACTACAAAGCAAAAAATATAAAGCAAGATAAATTGATAAGTACATAAATAAATATAGAACTACATAAATTGAAAATTGAAAATTTGTTCATAAATGTTAATATAAATAAGAAAGATAAGAATAAATACAAATGAAATAAAATATATGAAAATAAACAAAAGTAAATAAGAAATGAAGCAATAAAAATAAATGGAAACAGATAAAGATAAATAAAACTAAAGAAATAAATAGAAATGAAAAAAATTGAAATAAATGAAAATAAAATTAAACAAATAAAATATATAAAAATATAAAAAAATAATATGGATAAGTAAAAATGGAAAAAACAAATAAAAATAGAAATAAAGTAATTAAATATAAGCATATGAAAAAAATAAAAATAAACATGAATGAATAAAAATATTAAATAGATGAAAATAAAAAAAGTAAAAATCAATAAAAATAAGAATAAGAAAAAATCCATAAATTATATGAATAAAATTAAAAACTTAAAAAATAAAAAAATAAGATAGACAAAAGTAAAAATAAATAAATAAAGATAAAAACAAATAAATAACAAATAATCAAAATAAAAGAAATTGCGATAAAGAGCACTAAGAATAAAAATATAATAAATAAAAATTAATGAAATAAAAATCGCAAGTAAATAAATGTAAATCATAAAAAGTATTTGGTCTGTGTACAACTCTTCCAAGTAGATATCACGTCTTTACTGTTAACAGCTCACTTTCCTACTAAGATTTTCCTTTGGCCAGAAGTTGTAGTAGTAGGTATTTGATCTCTGTAACAGCTCTCCCTTTTGTTTTGATTTTCCCTCCTTTGGCCAAGAGTTGTAGTAATTGGTGTCTAAGTCTCTGTGACAGCTCTCCCTCTTGTTTTGATTTTCCTTTGGCCAGAAGTTGTAGTAGTAGGTGTCTAAGTCTCTGTGACAGCTCTCTCTCTTGTTTTGATTTTCCTTTGGCCAGAAGTTGTAGTAGTAGGTGTCTAAGTTTCTGTGATAGCTCTCCCTCTTGTTTTGATTTTCCTTTGGTCAGAAGTTGTAGTAGTAGGTGTCTAAGTCTCTGTGACAGCTCTCCCTCTTGTTTTGATTTTCCTTTGGCCAGAAGTTGTAGTAGTAGGTGTCTAAGTCTCTGTGACAGCTCTCTCTATTGTTTTGATTTTCCTTTGGCCAGAAGTTGTAGTAGTAGGTGTCTAAGTCTCTGTGACAGCTCTCCCTCTTGTTTTGATTTTCCTTTGGCCAGAAGTTGTAGTAGTAGGTGTCTAAGTCTCTGTGACAGCTCTCCCTCTTGTTTTGATTTTCCTTTGGCCAGAAGTTGTAGTAGTAGGTGTCTAAGTCTCTGTGACAGCTCTCCCTCTTGTTTTGATTTTCCTTTGGCCAGAAGTTGTAGTAGTAGGTGTCTAAGTCTCTGTGACAGCTCTCCCTCTTGTTTTGATTTTCCTTTGGCCAGAAGTTGTAGTAGTAGGTGTCTAAGTCTCTGTGATAGCTCTCCCTCTTGTTTTGATTTTCCTTTGGCCAGAAGTTGTAGTAGTAGGTGTCTAAGTCTCTGTGATAGCTCTCCCTCTTGTTTTGATTTTCCTTTGGCCAGAAGTTGTAGTAGTAGGTGTCTAAGTCTCTGTGACAGCTCTCCCTCTTGTTTTGATTTTCCTTTGGCCAGAAGTTGTAGTAGTAGGTGTCTAAGTCTCTGTGACAGCTCTCTCTCTTGTTTTGATTTTCCTTTGGTCAGAAGTTGTAGTAGTAGGTGTCTAAGTCTCTGTGATAGCTCTCCCTCTTGTTTTGATTTTCCTTTGGCCAGAAGTTGTAGTAGTAGGTGTCTAAGTCTCTGTGATAGCTCTCCCTCTTGTTTTGATTTTCCTTTGGTCAGAAGTTGTAGTAGTAGGTGTCTAAGTCTCTGTGATAGCTCTCCCTCTTGTTTTGATTTTCCTTTGGTCAGAAGTTGTAGTAGTAGGTGTCTAAGTCTCTGTGATAGCTCTCCCTCTTGTTTTGATTTTCCTTTGGCCAGAAGTTGTAGTAGTAGGTGTCTAAGTCTCTGTGATAGCTCTCCCTCTTGTTTTGATTTTCCTTTGGCCAGAAGTTGTAGTAGTAGGTGTCTAAGTCTCTGTGACAGCTCTCCCTTTTGTTTTGATTTTCCTTTGGCCAGAAGTTGTAGTAGTAGGTGTCTAAGTCTCTGTGACAGCTCTCCTTCTTGTTTTGATTTTCCTTTGGGCAGAAGTTGTAGTAGTAGTAGGTGTGTAAGTCTCTGTGACAGCTCTCCCTTTTGTTTTGATTTTCCTTTGGCCAGAAGTTGTAGTAGTAGTTGTCTAAGTCTCTGTGACAGCTCTCCCTTTTGTTTTGCTTTTCCTTTGGCCACTGTTGTCGCCCGACACTCGTGTTGACAACTTCTCCGCCTCTGCCGCCGCTGTCTCCGCCTACCAGATCACCACCGACCAATGGAAAGACCATCTGCCTGACTGTAAACCTTCTCGAAGATTTTCAAGCTTGTGCCTGTCTGTTGCCCACCAATCAGAGAGCTGCTGGCACTGACCCTGCCCACCTGATCACCGCCGGCCAATGGGAAGACCGACTGCCGGTCTGTAAACCTTGACGAAGGTATTCAAGCTTCAGACCATCTACTGCCGACCAATCAGAGTGCAGATCCTCTCTCTCTGGTTTCTCAACCCTGTCGACTAAAATAGACGATGCACTGAATGTCGGAATAGGATCCTGATAAAAGCAAAATTACCACTAACTCCTCTTTTCCTATCGCCTAACCTCTTCAATTTACTAACAGGCTCTCTTGTGGAAAATCTGGTAGATCTTGTGGTCTTAAAACTCCAGGAGAAGCAAGACTCAGAGCCAAAAATTCACTCTCGCAATTCTTCATTGTAAGTGGCATAGGGTCCCTTAGGCTGGCGTCTTAGATAAGCCACAAAATAGGAAAAGCCCATCAGGCAATCAGTTAACAAGGGATAGGATTACACACAAGCCCTTCAGGCAAGACTAAAAATACACACTTCCCTGCCTACAAGACTAGACTCCTGAGTCTTTTTATTTGTAGATACCCAATAACCCTCCCCATAGACCCCATAAAGGAAGTCCCCTACATTCAGGAAGCAGTAAGATGTACAGTAGGAACAAGGCAGGAGACCCAACACGAAAAGTGCTAGCAGTCTTCAAAGGGAACAGACCCGGTGAAATAGTCATCCCAATATGGGGAAAATTCCCAACAGAGGCCTACACACATCTGAGATGCTTCAGATGCCAGCGTTTTGGACACCACCAGAAACAATGCACAGCACAATATGTAGTTTGTGGTGTCTGCAGTTCAAGACACGACACCACCAGCTGCATACAGAGACACAACAATAAGGAGAAAACAAAAGTCAAATGCCCCAACTGAGGACAAGGACACCATGCACGGTACAAAGGATGCACGACACGCCTTCAAATAATCTGGAAAATGAAGGACTGCTCCCTCAGGCCAGCACACACACAATCCCACACAACAAGCTGCACTCGCACAACAGCCTAAGCAACACAGACAACAACACAAAACTCTACCATAAACAAATGAGACCCCAGACTCCAAGAGCACAGAAACCAAGACACACAAACTCCTTCCACAAATCACACTCCTTTCTCTGCCTACAACACCCTAGTCACAAAAATACCCTTACTTCCAAATCCTACTCCTTTCTCCACCATCAACACCCCTACTTACCCTCCCACCCGCCCCTACCACCGCACCTTCATCCTCACATCCTACCCACAGCATTTGCACCAGCGCCCCAGAGTCCCCCTCCAAAAGAAATGCGGTCTCCTTCACCCGTGAGAAATTTAGACGAGAGGTAGCCAGAGTTGTGGAAGCGGTTAAAGCACAACTCTTCCCAGGAGTGGACTACACAGCAACTCTGAGGAACACAGTTGCAGCCCTGTTATAAACCAAAATGGCTGAACACAATCCAAATCATAGAGACAACCAAAACTGCAGGAACACAGTACAGACCAATCTCAAAATCCTTCATTGGAACATAAACAGTGCCAACACAAAATGTGCCCTCCTGCAATCACAAGTGCTATCACAAGGGCATGATATTATCATCTTACAAGAAACTCTAGTAAGAGAAACTGCCAAATTCACATTCCAGGGATATACAGTGTACAAAACCCCACACACAAATGAAAACAGAGGGCTAATCACGCTTATTAAAGCAACAATTCCCTCTGAACAAACAAGAAATATAGACTGTGGTCAAGGGATAGAAACGCTAAGTGTCCTTATAAGACTAGCAAATACCTACCTAATTGTGCACAACATATACAAAGGCCATAACAAAACCTTTGAAGGAGAAAACCTTTTCAGTGCAGCCACAAGCGAAAACACCTTCTTCACGGGAGATTTTAATGCCCATCACCCGTGTCTACACTCACAGCAACATACAAATGCAGCAGGCAGACACATAAATCTGCTAATGGAAGAATTTCCTGAAGTGAAGCTGCTAAATGATCTCAATGAAGCAACACACCTCCAAGGCGGAAGGCTAGACTTGAGCTTCATATCTAAAAATCTACAGAAAAACTGCACATGGAAATTACACCCAATATTAGCCAGCGATCACTTTGCAACAGAAACTAACATAAGGATAACAAAAATACCTCCACCACCACCTCCTCCAGCAGGTTGGAGACCAGATCTGGCCAACTGGTCAGTGTTTGAAAATCAGTTGGGCGACACAACACATACGAGACCCGGCCCAAAACATGAACCAACTGCGAGAGGACTTTGTAAAGAGCCTACACAGAGCAGCAAATGCTTCCATACCAAAGAGAGCCTTTGGTACAAACAAAAACCCCCACAATGACAGCTGGTACTAGAACTCAAGAATCAAAGAAATGAATTCGAGAGTTAACAGAACAAGGAAGCTCTCCAGGAAACAACCCACAGATGAACTACATGCTGTCCTAAGAGATGTAATGAACCTTGCAACCCAAACAGCCAGAGAAGTAAAGCAGGAAACCTGGCTGATGTGGTGCTCACAGACGACCCGTCTAACACCAATAGCGAAGATATGGTGGTGGTTCAACAAGGTATCAGGAAAGATCAGACCACCACAAGCACATCATCCCAACCCACAGGCAGAAGCGAACAGACTTGCGCAACATTTTGCTGACAGGACCAAAACGGCACATCTGCCGCCATCCACAAGGGAAAGGCAGGTGATGCTAGATCCAGGGAGATGGCTAGTTATCAACACAGCGTGCAATGAGCCTGACGACAATGACACCCCATTCACAATGAATGAGCTTAACAAAGTCCTCCAAAAAGGAAAGAACCAGGATCAGACATGATCACATACAGCATGCTGAAAAATATGGGCACAGCAGCCAAGGAAGTACATCTCCACATAATCAACAGAACATACACTGAGCAAGTCAGACCCACACAATGGAATCAACAAAAGACACGGCCATTTCCCAAACCCAATGAACCAAACTCCTACAGGCCCATCTCCCTCATCAGCTGCACAGAGAAGACCACAGAGAGAATGGCACTAAACAGACTTCTATGGAAGTTACAAAGAAGGAATAGGCACACAGGAATGCCTAGCAGATGCAATGGCAACAATTAACAACAGAAAAGCAATTGCAGTTTTTCTTAATCTAGGAAAAACCCATGAACTAGCCAGCGCAGCCGTCATCCTTGCAACCTTGGTGGACAAAAGAGTTAAGGGTAACCTGTTAGCATGGGCCAAAGGATACCTGCAAAACAGACAAGTCAGAGTCACCCTCCAAGGAGCAAGCTTAGATCTTTTCAACTTAGAAAATGGAACACCGCAGGGAGGGATACTTAGCCCCTTTCTCTTCAACGTACTGATGGAAAATGTAGCCACAATCACCCTCCCAGAAGGAGTTGAAATTTTCGTATATGCAGACGATGTGTGCTTAGTGAGCACACACAGATACAGATCCTACCAAAATATGCAAAATGCAGTAACACAAATTGAAAATAGCTGTACAGATCTAGATCTAAAAATCAGTACAGCAAAAACCAAAGCAATAGCAATTAAACATGATCTAAACCCAAACGAAATTCCACTCATGAGTGAACCCACTGAATGGATAGAAAACTTTGTGTACCTAGGAGTAAATATCAACAAACATCTCTCTCCATGCAAAGAAATAGAAATACTCAAGCAAAAAATCAAATGCAGGCACAATGCCATGAGAAGAATCACCTCTCTAAAACAAGGAGCAGTATACCATGCCCTCAGAACTTTCTAAATACAGACAATAAGGTCAACTGTTGAGTATGCGGCACCTGTCCTTACTCGCCTCACAAACACAGAACAAAAAAGCTTCGAGGTAATCCAGAACAATGCCCTAAGACTCATCACAGGTGCACCCATGTGGACTAACTTGCGTGTCTTGAGAAACGAGACAAATTTACAGTCTCTAACTTACGGAATAGATCAGAGAAACATATCCATACTGCTAAAAACCTTGAAAGGTAACAGGAACTACCCACTCAAAAGAGAAATCAAGAAAAACATTGAGCTTCACGAGGAACTAGACCCTTCCAAGACATATGCTGGCGACCTCCTAGCAGCTTTAAGGAGAGTAGAAATGCAAAATCACGCTGCCATAATCAAGGGAGACATGCTAATCACGCAGTACAAAGAACAAGCACCCTGGGAGCCTGAACTATTCAAAATAAACTTTACGATCCTCCCTGCTAGCAAAGAAGCGTGCACTTCTCAACAGCTAAGGCTAGCAGCCCAAGAGGCAATCAGGAAAACTGCAGCCACAAATGAATCTTTTACGGATGGATCAGTAGATCTCAGCATCCCGGCAGCAGCAGCTGAGGTCCACTCAGCAACCCTCAAAGGATGCTGGAGGCTCACTGGCAATGCCTCCACTCTACAAACTGAACTAATTGCCATTGCAAAAGCTCTGGAAGACTCCCAGCACAGGCAGGGAAACACAACAATTCTTACTGACTCAAAAGAAAAAGCAAAAGAAAATATCAGACTTCTATCAAGCATATGGGCAATCGCAAGCCTCCATCAAAACAGAAACAGGCAAATAACACTAAACTGGATTCTGAGCCATGTGGGAATCCAAGGAAACGAAGAAGCAGATTCTTTAGCAAAAAGTGGGTTGCTACACAGCAACATTATCATCAAAATCACCCCCTCACTCACACAACTGAAAAACAATGCAGTAGCACACTGCCAACTGCAGGAAGAAAGCAAAGTTAGGAGAGCTGTTTTCGTTGGCTCAAAAACCGCCAAATAGTGCATGGACACCGCAAATCTAAAACCACACAATATAACCAAAGACATGTCACGGGCCCTAGCAGTCATAATCCATCGGCTAAGGCTAGGATACCTGTGCACATGGCAAAGAATAGGAGACAACCCCCAACCATGCAAGCACTGTGAAACAATCCCAGGAGAACCCCTGGATCACTGCCTTCTTGACTCTTCAGAGACAGAACAGTTAAGAACAAGATATGAAGGTAATGAAAGAACAGCTACCCAAATAACAAAGCGCATACTGGCAAACATTCATGAATTTGCAGGCTTCCTGTGCTCCTACCCACCACCACGGTAACTCTTAAGGATCCTTACCTTTACCTACCTGCTCTGCTTCCCAATTCTTCAAACAGACACAACAGACACGACCTCACTTAAACCCTTTCAACCCTTTAGGCCACCTGCACTAGTCCAACACCTTTTTACCGACTCAGTCCTCGTGGTAGCCTTTCAGTTGAAAGACCTGGGTTCAATCCTGATGTGAATCAGAAATTTATTTCTGTTCCACACGTGACTTTGTGTTGATTATCTATCTATCTATCTATCTATCTATCTATACATATATACTGTATGTATATGTATATATATGCATATGCATATATATTTATACACATATTTGTATATGCATATGTATAATATATATATATATATATATATATATATATATATATATATATATATACTGTATATATGTGTGTATAAAGATTGAATGGCCGATAAAAACGGTGATTACATGACAAAACATGATGTTTTTAATAACAATATTTTGTAATAATCTCGACTGCTTTTGATCATCTACATGACAGACTACTTGGGGGGTTGTGTTTGAGATGCAGGTGTTGTTTTGAAAGAAATGGCTCCTCTTTGCTTTTCACTCTCGCTATTGCCCACCTACATCGACTTTGGTGGGCTTGACCAATGGAACACTTGCTTCAGAAGGAGACAGAGGGGTTATCCAGAGCTCTGACATATTCCTATTCCCAGTCTGATTTATGACGGGGGATTCCGGAACCTTCAGATATCGTTTCCACTTTCCTCTTGACTTTTGACTGCCGACGAGGGAATTCTGGAATCCCCGTGAGGGATCAAAGTACGAAGAGGAATCTGCAAGAATGTTTCAGGATAATCTCTGGCACTAATCTCAAGCAAATGGCTTTTGCGGTCACGCCTACCATACCTGACGTATGTGGAGGCCAGGAAATTGAACAATGACACTCCCGCATATGCCATGTAAATAGTTTTGCCCCTGGTCTAAGAAAGTACCATGGGTTTGCCACCTACCAAATATCCACGTTCACCTTACCGCCCTAAAAACATTGCGGAAATTACCTATACTGCCTAGGCCGAAAGTATCAAAACAATTCAACACTTTCAGTTTTCAAATGCATAATCTCCAAGAGTATTCTTCATTGTAAAGAAGCTTAAGGGGAAAAATTGTATGTTTTCTTTTATCTTTTCAACCTAACCCTATATAAAATATGTACTTTGTACAGCATACAAAGATTGTAATATTTCTCTCTGAGGAGATTCGCAGTTCGGCAGTAGCTGCGCTAAAAAGAAAAACTAGTGGCTGCTGTTCTTGCTGCTTCTCTCTCTCTCTCTCTCTCTCTCACTCTCTCTCTCTCTCTCTCTCTCTCTCTCTCTCTCTCTCTCTCTCTCTCTCTCTCTCTCTCTTGCACACGCACACACACAGTCGTTGCAAGTAACAGCATTCTTTCAATGACCGAACATATCAGTGTTATGAAAGTGACGGAGATTTTTTCAAATATCAGGCTTATGAAAATATAACATAACCAATGCCAATGATATCTGATATGAATTCCTGTGAAAATAAAAAAAAATATACTTGAACAATCAAAATTTATTTAATGACAAGAACATATAATGAATCATAAGAAATAATGTATTGCTCAACTATGAAGTATGATGACTAATGTAAAAGCAAATACTTTTGGTGAATCCACAAAGCTGTATATGTCTGTGTGTATGTACTAATTATAGCCTGTTATAAAATTCTCACACATTGTTCATAAATCTGAATCTAGAAAACTGTGTACAGTATTCCTTGTCAACTGAGAGCTTGGCCATCGCTAAAATATCACCCAGAAATAGGATCAATATATATTCACTGATCTGTCATTTCAAACAACAATTGCTTACATACAGAAAAATTAATTTGTACTGATAACATCGATGCAAAATTACTGAAATATATTGGGTTACCTGTACATATTTTCACGCATTCATATGAGAGTTAGACAATAGGTTTGCCCTTTCTAAAAAATGATGCCCATAAAAGTAAGCATTAGAGAAAGTAAAGTACACATGATAATATTCTTTTATCCGATGGAACGGTAATCGATTACCCGTGAAATATGACGGCTTTTGCTATAGGTATAAAGTGCGTGGATTTATGCACACAACACATATGCACACAAACACGTGTGTGTGTGTGCGTGTGAAATTATATTAACATACGGTAGTTACATTCCCTCATGGTCTGGATAGTGCAACCCCAGTCAATCTCTCTGTCTCTCTCTACGCAATGCTTCCTACCGAGTTGGTCAGGGCTGGGGGTGTGGGGATTAGAACACTAGGTTGGGATGATGTGTGTCATCTTGTTGTCATTATTTAATTAGTTGATTTGTCTTGGCTTTAATTTTAAATGTTAAATTATTGTCACAATGTATTAGCTAGTTTTCCTCCTCTGGTGGTTATTGTGTTTACGTTTTCACTAACGACCGTTTTGTCTTTCATGTTTTGAGGGTGTACGGCTTTTCTCCCCAGCTCCCCTACCCCCTCCGCCCCAGGAGGCCGAGGGGTTGTCAACGTCCCGAATGAAGTGGTGGACAATTGTGTTCTGAACCTTGACCTGGGCGTTTCTACTTGATTTTGGCCGCTGCTGTTGACTGCTACGTTGTTGGCATCCTGAACTTAGGATTATTTTGGATCCACTACCTTCAGCAGCTTGAGGATTTATTCATTTATCCTGCTACGCCCTTGGTTCAGTTACCATAGCCAAGGGGACCTCTCTGTCCAACGGTACGGTATTTGGACTGTTATTAGTTTGCATGCTGAGCAAGACGCCTCAGTTGGATCACGGCCTGTGAATTGGTGGAGGTATAGGCCAGCGCCGTAGTTGGGCCCATAATTTGACATCACCCTATCTCAATCTCCAGACGTGGAGATCTAGTTTAACCAGATCACGGCTTTGTTACAAGGACCACCTCTGAATACTTTAGTGTTGTATTTTGGCTAGGTTATTCATTCTTTTTGAACTTCTCCTCCTTTCTGGGTCCCCTCCATATTGCGTTTGAATGTGTTGTTTTTCTATTTATTAATTGGGTAAGTGTTTTTTTTTATATATTAAGCGTAATTGTTTTTCATTATAATTATTGTATCTAGTGGTTCAGGCGTCATTTCTGTCTATTTCTTTATGTATTAAAATTAAGTTATTTTTCTTAGTGTTTATTTTCACCCCCAAATTGGTTTTGCACACATTGGTTGATTGTCTTGTGATGCGATTTCACTTACTGTGAATTTCGTATTCTGGTTAGTGAATACTAGTATTGGATAATTATACAAGTGTATGTTGTGGTGGTAAAACGACCCATCACAAACTGGCGACCGTTTTGACAGGATATTTTGTTCCTGCAAGTATTCACTAGTGTGCAAAATTGATTCTGGGGGTTTTATTTTTGGGCAACAGTTTTACACCTTCTCCAGATTTGATATTTTTTTGGGGGGTATTGTTTTGAGGTTTGATTGAGCAAAATGTGTACTATTGATGTTTTAGAGCTTCTTAGTGGAGAGGGGTGGCAAGCAAGGCTCGCAGAGTTGGATAGGCTTGAGTTAGAGCAAGTGGCTCAGCATTTGGAAATTGAATTTGATTCGTCTGTAAGGAAGGGCCTATTGTTGTTGAAGGTATATGATTATGTTAAAACTGTGAAGACAGAGGGGGAAATGAAGGTAGTCAAAGAGGAAGTGTCTGTAGAGTTTTTGAATAAGCAAATTGAGTTAAAAACAATAGAGTTTAATATAGAAAAATTTAGGGCAGAGGAAAGAGAGAGAGAGAGGCAGTTTGAGAGGGAAATGCGTTTAATGGATCCTGTTTCCTCTCCCTCTTCCCCAACCAGGGAGGTGACGCCTACTATTAATTTGTCAGAGGCACTCAAATTTGTGCCACATTTTCAAGAGTGTAATGTAGCGGAGTTTTTTGTTTCATTTGAGAGGATTGCCGCTAAATTGCAGTGGCCTCAAGAGTACTGGACGACACTTATCCAGAGTAAATTGATAGGTAGGGCTCAGAAAGTGTATGTTACGTTGGATGAGAGTTTATCATCCGACTATGATAATGTGAAAGCCATTGTGCTAAAGGCTTATGAGCTTGTCCCTGAAGCTTATAGACAGCGTTTCGGGAATTTACAGAAAGATAGGGAACAGACGTTCGTAGAATTTGCTAGGGGTAAGAGGCAATATGCTGAAGATTGGTTAAAGTCGAAAGAAGTTGACAATTTTGAAGGGTTGAAAGAATTGGTACTTGTAGAGGAGTTTAAGAGGTGTGTACCCGATAAGTTGAAGGTGCATTTGGAAGAATTAAAGATTGATACTTTGCAGGAGGTTGCCATTGCTAGTGACGAATATTACCTGTCACATAAGAATGAGTTAGGGGTGATGAGTAATATAAAGCCTGGTTGTGTTAGAAAAAGTCAGAGTAATAATAATAATAATAATAATAATAATAATAATAATTACAATGTTTTTGGGAGGCCTAATTATGTTAATAGGAGTCAGCCCAGGAGGCAGAATAATAGTAATCATTTTTCTGCTAATAACAATCGTGTTTCTCCTGACAGAGGTAACATAAATACTCCTGAAAGGTTAAGAAGCATGACATGCTTCTTTTGTAATAAAAGGGGGCATGTAAAAAGTCAGTGTTTTGCCTTTAAGAAGTCCCTACAAGCTAAGGGTAGATCAGTTATGGGCATTGATAAGCGAGAGAGAGAGCCCGTCCAAGCGAGAACGACTGAACAATGACTAACCAATTGCTTTGAAAGGTACTTGTCCCGTGGTAGTGTCTCGTCTGTGGATTCGGACAAAGAAAGGGTGGTTCGCATTTTGCGGGACACGGGAGCGGCTCAGTCGTTGATTTTAAGAGAGGCATTACCTTGCGATTTTGTCCATGACTTTGAAGAGTTTGTTCTGTTGTCTGGCTTTCCCGGTTCAGTTGAGTCCTATCCCATCGGTAATTTCCATTTAAAATGTCCATCTTTTTCAGGAATATTGAAGTTGGCCATTGTGAATAGGTTTCCTGTTAAAGATGTAGATATTGTGTTAGGAAATGATGTGGCTTATAAAAATAATCAGGATCCAATTTTAATGAATCGTGAAATTGCTGTCGTTACTCGTTCTAGAGCTAGTGGTGTTGACGCTGCAGAGTCAACAACAGACGTAGATTGTAGTAGTTTAGAACGTAGTATTAGTAGTAGTAGTGGTAGTAATTTAGTTGTAGATAGGAATATTGCAAAAGACCTTCCAAATTGGACAAAGGAAGAGCTAATTAAAGCTCAGAAACAAGAATTCCGGGACCTTCATGTTGAGTCGGGCGAAGTGGATGATTTAACTGTCCCAAAGTTTAAAATAATAACATTCTTTACAGGTTGAGTAGGCCTAGAGAGGCTGGCAATAGTGCACATGAAGTTTTAAAACAGATATTGGTTCCTTATGTTCACAGGATTGGCTTGATGTCGTTGGCACATGATAATGGTTTGGCGGGTCATTTCGGAATCCACAAGACCGCTGGGAAATTGCTTAAGGATTATTACTGGCCCAAATTGAAATCCGACGTGAAGAAATTTGTCAATAGCTGTAGTATCTGTCAGAAGGTCGGTAAGCCAAACCAAGTTATTCCAAAAGCTCCTTTATGTCCCATCCCTGTGGTTTCTGAACCTTTTAAGGAAATTATCATTGATGTTGTCGGGCCGTTGCCCAGGACTCGTAGTGGGAATGAGTATATTTTCACCATGATGGATAAAATGTCCCGTTATCCAGAAGCAATTCCTCTACGATCCATCAAAAGTGTAAAAATTGTTGAGGTATTAATTAACTTTTTTACTAGGTTCAGAATGCCTAAGGTGGTTCAATCTGATTGTGGTACAAACTTTGTTAGCAAATATTTTAAGGAGAAAATGGCAGAATTGGGTATTAAGCATGTGACTTCATCTCCTTATCATCCGGAAAGTCAGGGTGCTCTGGAGAGGTTTCATCAAACTCTTGAAATCGATGATTAGGAAATATTGTCTAAGTCACGGCTCTGAGTGGGACAAAGAATTACCATATCTTTTATTTGCTTTTCGGTCGGCTCCAAGTCAGTCTCTTGGTTTATCCCCATTTAATTTGGTTTTTGGGCATTGTGTTCGGGGTCCGCTTGATGTTGTAAGAGAGTCATGGGAAGGTGACATTCCTGATATTAATTTATTAGATTATCTGACTAATTTGGGTGATAAAATGACGAAGGCCTGGGAATTTGCTCGTGAGAATTTGTTGTGTAGTCAGAGAAGAATGAAATACTTCTTTGACAGGAAGACCAAAATTCGTAACTTCGCTGAAGGCGACAAGGTATTGGTGTTGTTACCTCTTCCAGGTAATTCGTTAAAAGCTTCATTTTCAGGTCCTTGGAAAGTTTTGAAAAAAATAAGCGAGGTTAATTATTTGGTAGAAACTCCTGAACGGAGGAAACCCTTTCAACTTTGCCATATTAATATGTTAAAGGAATATAAAGAAAGGGATAAAGTCATTCCTGTGGCAACAGTTGGGGAGGTTGTAAATTGTAATAATAATATTTATTCTTTTTCAGAGGAAGAATTTAATGAAGATAAATATGGTAATGATGGTAACTTTCCAACAGGTAATAAAACTTCTTTGAAAAATTTTGATAGTTCAGTTTCTCATTTGAGTTTTGATAAACGTAGGTCTCTAAAGAAGTTGGTGTTCGATTATAAAGAATTGTTTTCGGATGTACCAGGTCGAACATCTGTCTTAGAACATGACGTGGATGTTGGTAATGCCACGCCAGTGAAACAATCGCCATATAGATTAAATCCTTTTAAGAGTGAAGTTGTTGCAAAAGAGATGGAATATATGTTAAAACATGGTTTGATCGAACCAAGCAAAAGCCCTTGGTCGTCACCTGTGGTGTTGGTTAAGAAACCTGATGGAGAGTTTCGTATGTGTTTTGATTATAGGAGAGTTAATGAGGTTACAAAACCCGATAGTTATCCTTTGCCACGGATAGAAGATTGCATTGATCGCATGGGGAAGTCTAAATATATAAGTAAATTTGATTTGTTAAAAGGTTATTGGCAAGTTCCTTTGTCGAAACGAGCAAGGGCCTTGTCAGCTTTCGTTACACCTCAAGGGTTGTTTCAATGTCGTGTTATGCCGTTTGGTATGAAAAATGCCGCCGCCACTTTTCAAAGGTTAATGAACACGCTGGTGTATGGTTTAGAAGGTTGTGTGGTTTATATTGATGACATTGTTATTTATAGTGACGACTGGGACACACATTTGAAGCGTATTAAGGCATTGTTTGAGGTATTGAAGAAAGCTGGTTTGGTGGTTAATTTAAAGAAAAGTGAATTTGCAAAAGCGAAGGTTGTTTATTTGGGTCATGTAGTTGGAGATGGTAAAGTTACCCCTAAACAAGCAAATGTGGAGGCTATTGAAAAGATTTCTGTTCCTAAGTGCCGAAGGGATGTCAGGAAGTTCTTAGGTTTGCTAGGGTATTATCGTCGGTTTGTAAAGAATTTCTCTGACATCGCTGTTCCACTTATTAACCTATTGAAAAAGAAGGTCGCGTTCATTTGGACGAAGGAAGCGCAGAATGCTTTTGAAAGTTTGAAGGGGATACTACTCAGTTTCCCCATTCTTAGGGCTCCGGATTTCGACCTCCCATTTTCGCTTGCCACTGACGCAAGTGACGTCGGTGTCGGAGCGGTCTTATTACAGAACGACGAGCAAGGCGTTTCTCACCCGGTAGCGTTCTTTTCGAAGAAATTAACCTCCGCTCAAGGCAAATATTCGACGGTCGAGAAGGAAACACTCTCATTAATCTTGGCCATTAATCATTTTTCTGTTTATCTATCTTCCACAGGAACTCCAATAAAGATTATGACAGATCATAATCCATTGACCTTCATCAACAGATACAAAAATAAAAATCAACGTCTGATGCGGTGGAGTATCATGTTGCAAGAATGGAACTTGCAGTTTTCTCATATACCGGGAAGAGATAATGTAGTGGCTGATGCTCTCTCTCGCAGCGTTGGGTAGGGATTCTGGCAAGGGGCTCTGCGGATATTAAGGTAGTATCTGTATCGTTCTAATTGCGGTGTGTGTGCTGTTGAAGTAGGTAGTTAGGTTTGTATTCTTAGAAGTAGATGAGTGTATAAAGATAATGAATATGTATTAATCTGAATTTTTCTTTACAGGAATTCCATAAATGTCTGGGACTGTAAAATTAGTTATGTTTAATATTAAGTTTATAGGTGAAGGTAAAGATGGTACTCGTTTGAATTTTGTGGCAAGGGTAATTTTAAGATAGGTTGGTAGTGTGTTATTTCTGGAATACGCTTTTGCAGATATTATTATTATTAGTTTTTATGCTACTGATGAGTAGCATAGGCGGTTGTTGATGGTCGTTGAGACATGGTAAGACACTGTTAGGTGATTGATTATGCAGTTGAGGTGTTAATCAGAGAGTTTACTTAATGAAATGATAGCTACTAATCCGGGTATTCTGTGTTTTCAGGCATAACTACGCTTCACGAAAGTTTTGCGTGTTCAGGTTGCGCAGGGGAAAACTGTGCTGGTTTTCTCTGTGTCGTCCATTATAGGTGTGTGTACTCGGTAGGACACTTTTATAGTGATTTAGTGTGTTGACACGGTGGTGTAAATGACTCTTGTTCGCTGAACATTTTTGCAATGAGCGATGTGAGATATGAAGTGAGAAACCGTTAAGTGTGTAAAAATAATTGTGGCCTATGAACAAATATGTGGAATCCGGAGTGGAGCAATGTAGCTCTTGATTATGTACCTATGTGAGAGCCTTGGAGCTATTGGTTTGGTGTTGGTTTTCTGTATTGTGTAATATTTTGAATTTGTATTGTATGATATTGGGTTACTTTTGATATTTTGTTAATCTTGATATTATGTTAGTGCCTTTCTTGTGAGCTGCATCCTTGTTCCTTTGCCACCCCGTCCCTCATTTTGTTTTTGGTATCATGCTCTAATTATATAATTGTTTTTTTTTCACAGATTTTATGAAATCATTATTTCTGTTGTTTGACTATTTTTGTTATAAGTGATTATTTTATATTTTACTTTTAAATTTGAATTTGAAATATTATTTTAATTTTTTTTTTTTTTTTGAAAAAAAAAAAAATTCTTTTGGGAGAGGATGATTTTGGGAGAGGAGGTGTCATCTTGTTGTCATTATTTAATTAGTTGATTTGTCTTGGCTTTAATTTTAAATGTTAAATTATTGTCACAATGTATTAGCTAGTTTTCCTCCTCTGGTGGTTCTTGTGTTTACGTTTTCACTAACGATCGTTTTGTCTTTCATGTTTTGAGGGTGTACGGCTTTTCTCCCCAGCTCCCCTACCCCCTCCGCCCCAGGAGGCCGAGGGGTTGTCAACGTCCCGAATGAAGTGGTGGACAATTGTGTTCTGAACCTTGACCTGGGCGTTTCTACTTGATTTTGGCCGCTGCTGTTGACTGCTACGTTGTTGGCATCCTGAACTTAGGATTATTTTGGATCCACTACCTTCAGCAGCTTGAGGATTTATTCATTTATCCTGCTACGCCCTTGGTTCAGTTACCATAGCCAAGGGGACCTCTCTGTCCAACGGTACGGTATTTGGACTGTTATTAGTTTGCATGCTGAGCAAGACGCCTCAGTTGGATCACGGCCTGTGAATTGGTGGAGGTATAGGCCAGCGCCGTAGTTGGGCCCATAATTTGACATCACCCTATCTCAATCTCCAGACGTGGAGATCTAGTTTAACCAGATCACGGCTTTGTTACAAGGACCACCTCTGAATACTTTAGTGTTGTATTTTGGCTAGGTTATTCATTCTTTTTGAACTTCTCCTCCTTTCTGGGTCCCCTCCATATTGCGTTTGAATGTGTTGTTTTTCTATTTATTAATTGGGTAAGTGTTTTTTTTTATATATTAAGCGTAATTGTTTTTCATTATAATTATTGTATCTAGTGGTTCAGGCGTCATTTCTGTCTATTTCTTTATGTATTAAAATTAAGTTATTTTTCTTAGTGTTTATTTTCACCCCCAAATTGGTTTTGCACACATTGGTTGATTGTCTTGTGATGCGATTTCACTTACTGTGAATTTCGTATTCTGGTTAGTGAATACTAGTATTGGATAATTATACAAGTGTATGTTGTGGTGGTAAAACGACCCATCACAAACTGGCGACCGTTTTGACAGGATATTTTGTTCCTGCAAGTATTCACTAGTGTGCAAAATTGATTCTGGGGGTTTTATTTTTGGGCAACAGTTTTACACCTTCTCCAGATTTGATATTTTTTTGGGGGGTATTGTTTTGAGGTTTGATTGAGCAAAATGTGTACTATTGATGTTTTAGAGCTTCTTAGTGGAGAGGGGTGGCAAGCAAGGCTCGCAGAGTTGGATAGGCTTGAGTTAGAGCAAGTGGCTCAGCATTTGGAAATTGAATTTGATTCGTCTGTAAGGAAGGGCCTATTGTTGTTGAAGGTATATGATTATGTTAAAACTGTGAAGACAGAGGGGGAAATGAAGGTAGTCAAAGAGGAAGTGTCTGTAGAGTTTTTGAATAAGCAAATTGAGTTAAAAACAATAGAGTTTAATATAGAAAAATTTAGGGCAGAGGAAAGAGAGAGAGAGAGGCAGTTTGAGAGGGAAATGCGTTTAATGGATCCTGTTTCCTCTCCCTCTTCCCCAACCAGGGAGGTGACGCCTACTATTAATTTGTCAGAGGCACTCAAATTTGTGCCACATTTTCAAGAGTGTAATGTAGCGGAGCTTTTTGTTTCATTTGAGAGGATTGCCGCTAAATTGCAGTGGCCTCAAGAGTACTGGACGACACTTATCCAGAGTAAATTGATAGGTAGGGCTCAGAAAGTGTATGTTACGTTGGATGAGAGTTTATCATCCGACTATGATAATGTGAAAGCCATTGTGCTAAAGGCTTATGAGCTTGTCCCTGAAGCTTATAGACAGCGTTTCGGGAATTTACAGAAAGATAGGGAACAGACGTTCGTAGAATTTGCTAGGGGTAAGAGGCAATATGCTGAAGATTGGTTAAAGTCGAAAGAAGTTGACAATTTTGAAGGGTTGAAAGAATTGGTACTTGTAGAGGAGTTTAAGAGGTGTGTACCCGATAAGTTGAAGGTGCATTTGGAAGAATTAAAGATTGATACTTTGCAGGAGGTTGCCATTGCTAGTGACGAATATTACCTGTCACATAAGAATGAGTTAGGGGTGATGAGTAATATAAAGCCTGGTTGTGTTAGAAAAAGTCAGAGTAATAATAATAATAATAATAATAATAATAATAATAATTACAATGTTTTTGGGAGGCCTAATTATGTTAATAGGAGTCAGCCCAGGAGGCAGAATAATAGTAATCATTTTTCTGCTAATAACAATCGTGTTTCTCCTGACAGAGGTAACATAAATACTCCTGAAAGGTTAAGAAGCATGACATGCTTCTTTTGTAATAAAAGGGGGCATGTAAAAAGTCAGTGTTTTGCCTTTAAGAAGTCCCTACAAGCTAAGGGTAGATCAGTTATGGGCATTGATAAGCGAGAGAGAGAGCCCGTCCAAGCGAGAACGACTGAACAATGACTAACCAATTGCTTTGAAAGGTACTTGTCCCGTGGTAGTGTCTCGTCTGTGGATTCGGACAAAGAAAGGGTGGTTCGCATTTTGCGGGACACGGGAGCGGCTCAGTCGTTGATTTTAAGAGAGGCATTACCTTGCGATTTTGTCCATGACTTTGAAGAGTTTGTTCTGTTGTCTGGCTTTCCCGGTTCAGTTGAGTCCTATCCCATCGGTAATTTCCATTTAAAATGTCCATCTTTTTCAGGAATATTGAAGTTGGCCATTGTGAATAGGTTTCCTGTTAAAGATGTAGATATTGTGTTAGGAAATGATGTGGCTTATAAAAATAATCAGGATCCAATTTTAATGAATCGTGAAATTGCTGTCGTTACTCGTTCTAGAGCTAGTGGTGTTGACGCTGCAGAGTCAACAACAGACGTAGATTGTAGTAGTTTAGAACGTAGTATTAGTAGTAGTAGTGGTAGTAATTTAGTTGTAGATAGGAATATTGCAAAAGACCTTCCAAATTGGACAAAGGAAGAGCTAATTAAAGCTCAGAAACAAGAATTCCGGGACCTTCATGTTGAGTCGGGCGAAGTGGATGATTTAACTGTCCCAAAGTTTAAAATAATAACATTCTTTACAGGTTGAGTAGGCCTAGAGAGGCTGGCAATAGTGCACATGAAGTTTTAAAACAGATATTGGTTCCTTATGTTCACAGGATTGGCTTGATGTCGTTGGCACATGATAATGGTTTGGCGGGTCATTTCGGAATCCACAAGACCGCTGGGAAATTGCTTAAGGATTATTACTGGCCCAAATTGAAATCCGACGTGAAGAAATTTGTCAATAGCTGTAGTATCTGTCAGAAGGTCGGTAAGCCAAACCAAGTTATTCCAAAAGCTCCTTTATGTCCCATCCCTGTGGTTTCTGAACCTTTTAAGGAAATTATCATTGATGTTGTCGGGCCGTTGCCCAGGACTCGTAGTGGGAATGAGTATATTTTCACCATGATGGATAAAATGTCCCGTTATCCAGAAGCAATTCCTCTACGATCCATCAAAAGTGTAAAAATTGTTGAGGTATTAATTAACTTTTTTACTAGGTTCAGAATGCCTAAGGTGGTTCAATCTGATTGTGGTACAAACTTTGTTAGCAAATATTTTAAGGAGAAAATGGCAGAATTGGGTATTAAGCATGTGACTTCATCTCCTTATCATCCGGAAAGTCAGGGTGCTCTGGAGAGGTTTCATCAAACTCTTGAAATCGATGATTAGGAAATATTGTCTAAGTCACGGCTCTGAGTGGGACAAAGAATTACCATATCTTTTATTTGCTTTTCGGTCGGCTCCAAGTCAGTCTCTTGGTTTATCCCCATTTAATTTGGTTTTTGGGCATTGTGTTCGGGGTCCGCTTGATGTTGTAAGAGAGTCATGGGAAGGTGACATTCCTGATATTAATTTATTAGATTATCTGACTAATTTGGGTGATAAAATGACGAAGGCCTGGGAATTTGCTCGTGAGAATTTGTTGTGTAGTCAGAGAAGAATGAAATACTTCTTTGACAGGAAGACCAAAATTCGTAACTTCGCTGAAGGCGACAAGGTATTGGTGTTGTTACCTCTTCCAGGTAATTCGTTAAAAGCTTCATTTTCAGGTCCTTGGAAAGTTTTGAAAAAAATAAGCGAGGTTAATTATTTGGTAGAAACTCCTGAACGGAGGAAACCCTTTCAACTTTGCCATATTAATATGTTAAAGGAATATAAGGAAAGGGATAAAGTCATTCCTGTGGCAACAGTTGGGGAGGTTGTAAATTGTAATAATAATATTTATTCTTTTTCAGAGGAAGAATTTAATGAAGATAAATATGGTAATGATGGTAACTTTCCAACAGGTAATAAAACTTCTTTGAAAAATTTTGATAGTTCAGTTTCTCATTTGAGTTTTGATAAACGTAGGTCTCTAAAGAAGTTGGTGTTCGATTATAAAGAATTGTTTTCGGATGTACCAGGTCGAACATCTGTCTTAGAACATGACGTGGATGTTGGTAATGCCACGCCAGTGAAACAATCGCCATATAGATTAAATCCTTTTAAGAGTGAAGTTGTTGCAAAAGAGATGGAATATATGTTAAAACATGGTTTGATCGAACCAAGCAAAAGCCCTTGGTCGTCACCTGTGGTGTTGGTTAAGAAACCTGATGGAGAGTTTCGTATGTGTTTTGATTATAGGAGAGTTAATGAGGTTACAAAACCCGATAGTTATCCTTTGCCACGGATAGAAGATTGCATTGATCGCATGGGGAAGTCTAAATATATAAGTAAATTTGATTTGTTAAAAGGTTATTGGCAAGTTCCTTTGTCGAAACGAGCAAGGGCCTTGTCAGCTTTCGTTACACCTCAAGGGTTGTTTCAATGTCGTGTTATGCCGTTTGGTATGAAAAATGCCGCCGCCACTTTTCAAAGGTTAATGAACACGCTGGTGTATGGTTTAGAAGGTTGTGTGGTTTATATTGATGACATTGTTATTTATAGTGACGACTGGGACACACATTTGAAGCGTATTAAGGCATTGTTTGAGGTATTGAAGAAAGCTGGTTTGGTGGTTAATTTAAAGAAAAGTGAATTTGCAAAAGCGAAGGTTGTTTATTTGGGTCATGTAGTTGGAGATGGTAAAGTTACCCCTAAACAAGCAAATGTGGAGGCTATTGAAAAGATTTCTGTTCCTAAGTGCCGAAGGGATGTCAGGAAGTTCTTAGGTTTGCTAGGGTATTATCGTCGGTTTGTAAAGAATTTCTCTGACATCGCTGTTCCACTTATTAACCTATTGAAAAAGAAGGTCGCGTTCATTTGGACGAAGGAAGCGCAGAATGCTTTTGAAAGTTTGAAGGGGATACTACTCAGTTTCCCCATTCTTAGGGCTCCGGATTTCGACCTCCCATTTTCGCTTGCCACTGACGCAAGTGACGTCGGTGTCGGAGCGGTCTTATTACAGAACGACGAGCAAGGCGTTTCTCACCCGGTAGCGTTCTTTTCGAAGAAATTAACCTCCGCTCAAGGCAAATATTCGACGGTCGAGAAGGAAACACTCTCATTAATCTTGGCCATTAATCATTTTTCTGTTTATCTATCTTCCACAGGAACTCCAATAAAGATTATGACAGATCATAATCCATTGACCTTCATCAACAGATACAAAAATAAAAATCAACGTCTGATGCGGTGGAGTATCATGTTGCAAGAATGGAACTTGCAGTTTTCTCATATACCGGGAAGAGATAATGTAGTGGCTGATGCTCTCTCTCGCAGCGTTGGGTAGGGATTCTGGCAAGGGGCTCTGCGGATATTAAGGTAGTATCTGTATCGTTCTAATTGCGGTGTGTGTGCTGTTGAAGTAGGTAGTTAGGTTTGTATTCTTAGAAGTAGATGAGTGTATAAAGATAATGAATATGTATTAATCTGAATTTTTCTTTACAGGAATTCCATAAATGTCTGGGACTGTAAAATTAGTTATGTTTAATATTAAGTTTATAGGTGAAGGTAAAGATGGTACTCGTTTGAATTTTGTGGCAAGGGTAATTTTAAGATAGGTTGGTAGTGTGTTATTTCTGGAATACGCTTTTGCAGATATTATTATTATTAGTTTTTATGCTACTGATGAGTAGCATAGGCGGTTGTTGATGGTCGTTGAGACATGGTAAGACACTGTTAGGTGATTGATTATGCAGTTGAGGTGTTAATCAGAGAGTTTACTTAATGAAATGATAGCTACTAATCCGGGTATTCTGTGTTTTCAGGCATAACTACGCTTCACGAAAGTTTTGCGTGTTCAGGTTGCGCAGGGGAAAACTGTGCTGGTTTTCTCTGTGTCGTCCATTATAGGTGTGTGTACTCGGTAGGACACTTTTATAGTGATTTAGTGTGTTGACACGGTGGTGTAAATGACTCTTGTTCGCTGAACATTTTTGCAATGAGCGATGTGAGATATGAAGTGAGAAACCGTTAAGTGTGTAAAAATAATTGTGGCCTATGAACAAATATGTGGAATCCGGAGTGGAGCAATGTAGCTCTTGATTATGTACCTATGTGAGAGCCTTGGAGCTATTGGTTTGGTGTTGGTTTTCTGTATTGTGTAATATTTTGAATTTGTATTGTATGATATTGGGTTATTTTTGATATTTTGTTAATCTTGATATTATGTTAGTGCCTTTCTTGTGAGCTGCATCCTTGTTCCTTTGCCACCCCGTCCCTCATTTTGTTTTTGGTATCATGCTCTAATTATATAATTGTTTTTTTTTCACAGATTTTATGAAATCATTATTTCTGTTGTTTGACTATTTTTGTTATAAGTGATTATTTTATATTTTACTTTTAAATTTGAATTTGAAATATTATTTTAATTTTTTTTTTTTTTTTGAAAAAAAAAAAAATTCTTTTGGGAGAGGATGATTTTGGGAGAGGAGGTGTCATCTTGTTGTCATTATTTAATTAGTTGATTTGTCTTGGCTTTAATTTTAAATGTTAAATTATTGTCACAATGTATTAGCTAGTTTTCCTCCTCTGGTGGTTCTTGTGTTTACGTTTTCACTAACGATCGTTTTGTCTTTCATGTTTTGAGGGTGTACGGCTTTTCTCCCCAGCTCCCCTACCCCCTCCGCCCCAGGAGGCCGAGGGGTTGTCAACGTCCCGAATGAAGTGGTGGACAATTGTGTTCTGAACCTTGACCTGGGCGTTTCTACTTGATTTTGGCCGCTGCTGTTGACTGCTACGTTGTTGGCATCCTGAACTTAGGATTATTTTGGATCCACTACCTTCAGCAGCTTGAGGATTTATTCATTTATCCTGCTACGCCCTTGGTTCAGTTACCATAGCCAAGGGGACCTCTCTGTCCAACGGTACGGTATTTGGACTGTTATTAGTTTGCATGCTGAGCAAGACGCCTCAGTTGGATCACGGCCTGTGAATTGGTGGAGGTATAGGCCAGCGCCGTAGTTGGGCCCATAATTTGACATCACCCTATCTCAATCTCCAGACGTGGAGATCTAGTTTAACCAGATCACGGCTTTGTTACAAGGACCACCTCTGAATACTTTAGTGTTGTATTTTGGCTAGGTTATTCATTCTTTTTGAACTTCTCCTCCTTTCTGGGTCCCCTCCATATTGCGTTTGAATGTGTTGTTTTTCTATTTATTAATTGGGTAAGTGTTTTTTTTTATATATTAAGCGTAATTGTTTTTCATTATAATTATTGTATCTAGTGGTTCAGGCGTCATTTCTGTCTATTTCTTTATGTATTAAAATTAAGTTATTTTTCTTAGTGTTTATTTTCACCCCCAAATTGGTTTTGCACACATTGGTTGATTGTCTTGTGATGCGATTTCACTTACTGTGAATTTCGTATTCTGGTTAGTGAATACTAGTATTGGATAATTATACAAGTGTATGTTGTGGTGGTAAAACGACCCATCACATGTGCTTGTGCTGGTCTGATCTTTCCTGATACCTTGCTGAACCACCACCATATTTTCGCAGTTGGGGTTAGACGGGTCGTCTGAGAGCACCACATCAGCCAGGTTTCCTGCTTTACTTCTCTGGCTGTTTGGGTTGCATGGTTCTTAAGACAGCATGTAGTTCAATCCAGTTTAATCCAGTCCATTGTTGAGGACAGTCTGGTGACTGATCATCCTCTTGCATCAAACTTACTAATCCAACATTCACCCAGTTACCTGCATTCAGCACAAGTACATTTTTCACCTCATTATTTAGTTTAGGAATATGCTCTGCGCTATAATCCGTACCACACGGCAAATACATTCCACAGCTGCTACGGGATCTTGTGGAACTCTGTCACTACCTGCGCCAAAAGTGCTTGAAGTTCCTGACAGGCCATTTCTCTCTCTCTCTAAATCTTCAGCTGAAAATAAGAAAATCCTTACAGACAGAGTCAACAGACCATAATAAACCCAAGAGGACTCCAAAGGGAAATCGGCCGGCAGAAACAAGTTTTAGGAAAAGGTGAGAATAAAATAAATATGAGGGAATAGAAAATAAAACCAACACACCTGAAATTCAGGAGACATCAGTAGAGAGCAGGAATGAATTACTCCTTGCCTGAATATCCAGTGATCAGAAGATTCCAGTTCCTCGTTGGGCGAGTCGGTCGAGTTCTCAGCTAGCACTCTGCTAGTCCTGAGTTCGAGTTTCCCGCCGGCCAATGCAGAATTAGAGGAATTTATTTCTGGTGATAGAAATTCATTTCTCGTTACAATGTGGTTCGGATTCCACAATAAGCTGTAGGTCCCGTTGCTAGGTAACCAATTGGTTCTTAGCCACGTAAAAGTAGTCTAATCCTTCGGGCCAGCCCTAGGAGAGCTGTTACATATATATGGGGTAATGTGTTTGATTTTAAACAGGTGTCTGTGGGATTGCTGTGGTTATAGAGAAAGGACACTGCAATCTTTGCAGTTTAGTGGTTGCTTTCAATGTGGTTGACTTTAAGACTAGACGTATAATGTCTACGATGGAGTGTGTGGCAGTTTTGGGTTTAAAGGCTTTTTAGCCAGAGTAAGATTAAATCTTGAATCAGACTATTTCTGACTTGATAATTCATTTACTATGCATTTTAATCTTTTCTTTGTTAATTCATTACTTGTTGGGTTTGTTTGATAATAAATCTATTTATGTAGGAAAGATTGTGTTTCCTTAGAGTATCCATTTTGAGGGTGGTGTTAGAGAGAGAGAGGAGAGAGAGAGAGAGAATATGTGGGTTGATTACGAGAGAGAGATGATTGCTGAGTACCGGAGAGAGAGAGAGTGAGAGTTGCGGGTTATCCCGTTTCCTGAAGATAGGCCGCAAAGACACGTTACGTAGCATTTCGAAAGGAATGTTGAATCTGTAGGTATAACAGATTTTATTTATGTAGGAAAGATTGTTTCCTTAGAGTATCCATTTTGAGGATGGTGTTAGAGAGAGAGAGAGAGAGAGAGAATATGTGGGTTGATTACGAGAGAGAGATGATTGCTGAGTACCGGAGAGAGAGAGAGAGAGAGAGTTGCGGGTTATCCCGTTTCCTGAAGATAGGCCGCAAAGACACGTTACGTAGCATTTCGAAAGGAATGTTGAATCTGTAGGTATAACAGATTTTATTGGTGGCAGCGGTGGGATAAAGTTTTATTGGTGGCAGCGGTGTGCGAAAGTTTTTATTGGTAGCAGCAGTGGTTGTTAATTTTTATTGATGGCAGCGGTGGTCGTTAGTTTTATTGGTGGCAGCGGTGGGATTAGTTTTATTGGTGGCAGCGAAAGTTTAAAATGATAGCAGCGATGTTTGGGGCTAAGATAGCGAAAGAGGGATAGGAATTAAATAGGCTAATTGATAACACTACGCCTGAGGGCACTCGCTGATAGCTGTGAGGGCCGAGAGCAAATGCATTTATGATTAGTGTTGAGATCTTGTGCGACGAGACAACTACATGTCAGAATTACGCGTCGATACGGTGAATTTTTTTTTTTTATTTAAGTATTCGGGAGTGGTGAATTGTGAAAATAGGTCTGGGTGATATGTAGAGTAGTTTGGGGTTAAGAAAACACCCAGATAAGTGTGAATAGTGGCGATTGTGAGTTAATTAAGTGAAATGGTGAGCTTGCAATATCAAAGCGAAGATAACACCTTCCATCTTCTTTCGGCCTCCCATTCTCGCTAGTGGCGCAGGGCTCCGTTTTCTGTTTAGCAGTCACGAGTCATAAGGCAAGTTCTTCCATTTTCTTTTTTTTTTTTGGGATTGTTTTCTTTCGTCCCTCTTATTTGGTTTCCTTTCATGTTATTACGCTCAGGGCGTGTGATCACTTACAAAATGCCTGACACAGACGCAAGTACGTCACAATCAATTGTGTGTCATAAGCTGACGAACTTCAATGCAGGCATTACAAATTTTAAAGGGTTAGTTGACGGGAAGTTGACTCAGAATGTTGAAATATTTATTGAATCAGTAGATAATTATCTGAATTCTAAGAAAATTGCGGATGGCGCCGAAGCTTTAACAGAAGCAAAAGCTTTCTTAGATTTAGACAAAGGGGATATTGGAGAACGAGCACGCAGTTTTGGGTTCAGAAAGTGTAAATCCTTCGGGAATTTTTACGTGCATCTTATGGCGGGATTGACCGAGAATGCGTTGTTCGGAATTTACGAGCACTTATCAGAACTAGGAAAGGTAATGATTCATTAATCACATACAGTGCTCACTGATTTGATGCAGTAGGTGAGATAAAGAAATCTATGAAAAACTCTCCATGGGTAAATGGAATTAATACCTCCTTAGATAATTTTGAAAAATTGTTACACTTCGCCTGCCTTTTGACGACGGTTCTGGATGTGATTGTAGATGGTTTTGATAAAAGAATTGATCAGAATACAGATGAATCCTTTTTGTTTGCTCAGATTAACAAAAATTTATCAAAATGTCCGACGCTGGACAGTAGTTTTGTGAAGGGAGGTGCTAAAATTTCAGCAGCAGTTTCGAAACCACAGAATAATGCTAGTACTTCACATCTAGGAAATGATGCAGGAGTGAAAGCATGTGCGCGGGTGGAGTCGAAGAAAACTCCAGAGAGATCAGTCACAACGATTCGTTGTTTTAACTGTGATAAGGTGGGACATAGTAAGTCAAATTGCAGAGTGAGATATTGTTCAGCTTGCAAATCTTCAGACCATGGGTGGAAATTTTGCCCAGCCACAAGGAATAGAGATTATTCAGGGAAAACACGGGGTGGTTTTACTAGATATGACAGAAGAATTCCTCATGATGCAAGTTCTAGGTACACAAATGAACATCAAAATTTTCACAGGATAAGTTCGAAGATGGACACAGGATAATGAGCAATCAGGTCTTAGAGTCACCAGAACATAGGCCGATTGTACGTGGTTTTTCTAATGGCATTGAAATTTCTATCTTCATTGATTCTGGCAGCTCAGTTAACCTGATAGACGCTGATTTTTTTAACTCGAAGTTTCCAGAATGTAAATTAGTCCCTACTAATGAGACAGTGTGTGATGTACAGGCGAGAAGATTGAATATCTTAGGTTCATCATCTCTTACGCTTTGTATCGGTGAAAAGACGATAGTAGAACCATTTTTGGTCTCATAGAAGGATTAGCCTTAGGTGAAATGGTTTTGCTAGGACACCCTTCTTGTATGCGACATAATATCAACATTCTTACTGGAATAAAGGGGATTACAATAGGTGAGCCAGGTTGTTTCATTCCATATAGAAACATGGAAAAAGGTTGTGAGAAACCCAGGACGCAGACTGTGAACTTGTGAATTTTCCATATCCGATACACTTATGAATTTGTGGGGAGAATTGGACATAGTCATTTATGTCACTTTAATATTATATTTTATTGTGTTCTGATTTGACATTGGTTAACCATGCATTTTAGACTTTCATTATTATATCACATGCTTGTATACTGTATTTGTGGGAGATTACTATTTGTTTGATTTTCAACAGATGTCTGTGGGATTGCTGTGGTTATAGAGAAAGGACACTGCAATCTTTGCAGTTTAGTGGTTGCTTTCAATTTGGTTGACTTTAAGACTAGACGTATAATGTCTACGATGGAGAGTGTGGGAGTTTTGGGTTTAAAGGCTTTTTAGCCAGAGTAAGATTAAATCTTGAATCAGACTATTTCTGACTTGATAATTCATTTACTATGCATTTTAATCTTTTCTTTGTTAATTCATTACTTGTTGGGTTTGTTTGATAATAAATCTATTTATGTAGGAAAGATTGTGTTTCCTTAGAGTATCCATTTTGAGGATGGTGTTAGAGAGAGAGAGAGAGAGAGAGAGAATATGTAGGTTGATTACGAGAGAGAGATGATTGCCGAGTACCGGAGAGAGAGAGAGAGAGAGAGAGAGAGAGAGAGAGAGAGTTGCGGGTTATCCCGTTTCCTGAAGATAGGCCGCAAAGACACGTTACGTAGCATTTCGAAAGGAATGTTGAATCTGTAGGTATAACACACACACATATATATATATATATATATATATATATATATATATATATATATATATATATATATATATATATATATATATATATATAATATATATATATCAGAAGATTCCACAACTGCACTAGGCAAACTATTCCACATTTCAGTTGTAGCTAAAATAAAACTCCTAGAAAACTGAGTCACAATCAGAAGCAACACCTGCTTTGTCTGGTACAAACTTCAAAGAGTCAGGTGTCGTTCAAAAATACAATCCCTTTGTCTCAGCAAAGCAAAGGGGACCAATTTTTTAAGAGGATTTGCTTTTCGTTACCGTTTCAACTTCTTGGGCCAAAAGGGCTAACACTGAACACACTATGAAAATCAATTCCTGCAAGATTAACTGCACAAAATAATCCTTCAGAGGTCTGAATGTGAAACAGTATTACGATAAGTCTGTTTTACATTATTATTATTATTATTATTATTCAAGAAATGAACCCTATTCATATGGAACAAGCCCACAAAAGAGGCCACTGACTTGAAATTCAAGAAGCTTCCAAAGAATATTAGCGTTCGTTAGAGAGAAGTAACAGAAGGTAACTGGAAATACAGAAAGAAGACTGATTATTAGAAATGAAAAATATAAACTAACAAATTAGTGAATATATAAAATACAAGTTGAACTGTATTAGGGTAATAATGCGTTGCATCTTCGCCTGAACTTTTGAGCATCCATTTCAACAACACCCTCAGGAAGGCTGACCCTCAGTCCAACGGTGTGAGGAATAAAGGGCCTCTGGAACTCAAGAGGTTCGACAGCAGAGCACATTTACTGCAAACTGGTGCTGCTATTCTGCAAATCCAGTAGCTCTTGGCAGAAGAGGATCAGGGATCAGTTGTGAATGTGAAAGATCTCTGTTAAGATAAAGCTTACGAAAAACTGACAGACGAGAGACCATCCGTTGGTGGTCTGTCGCCCAAAGACGATGTTGTCGACTCTGAGAGCAGACAGAAAGTACTTTGAATATTACTGGCATTACAAAAGACTTTCGTAGACATTCATGAGATCAATCGTATTTATCAAATAGTTTTCCTGCTGAATCTTGATTTGATTTTAAAGAATTTGGTGTTTATTTCTCCAAGAAATACTACTCATATAGTCCATTACAACGGTCCCACTAACTAACAATAATAGAGGAGCCAGTGGGAACCTGGGGCTTTTAAATTAGGGTGAATTCCAAGGGTACACAATGACCTTAAATAGGACGCTGGCTTCTAACCAGACCATCAGGGGTGGATTCCCTCAAACCTTACAGGTCATGATAGGAAATACTCATTACTGAGAACTGGTCAGGATGAAAGAAGTGTTACAACTGACCACAAATAATGACAAAAGAATCAGTCCAGCTAAAAAACCTAGTACGAGAGAATTTCAGAAGCAGCCCCAAAATGTTCCAAGACTAACAAAGGACCAAGGGACCACCAAAGTACCTTCAGAAACTCCCGGGAAAACCAGGGAAACCCCAGTACCACAGGAGGAGTGACAGGTGCAAGCGAATGGTCGATGACTGTATATATATATATATATATATATATATATATATATATATATATATATATATATATATATATATATATATATATATATTAATATATATACCAGTCCCATTACGAGCAGAGGGCCCACCTTAGTTGTCCACAAGTGTCATGGCAGAGTTGGTGCCACAAGGAGACAAGAGTGAAGGAAGGAGTATTACCTCCCAATAGTCTTTGTGTTCTTCCTCTGCTTGGCCGTCACAAAGAACTTTGGTTCGCGTACAGTATTATTCAGATATTATTCAAGTTTTAATGAGGTCAAATGAAAGATTTTATTCTTATATAAACTATTTTTATAGAATCATACATATTTTTCAAGTTCATACATTGAAATAAACTAAAAAATGGTTTAATCTAATTAGAATGATGCAGTAATTCAGTCATTTACAAAGCAGGTCGTGGCTCCACACTTCTGACTGGTTAGCTTAAAAGAGGAAACAGTAATACAGTCTACTGTGTCCAGGATCTACTGAAGCTTTATCTCATTCTTTGTAGAATATTAAAACCAAGAACATACAAAAAATAATCAAATAAAACTACACCTAATTTTCATTGACATTTAATAAAGAAATCAATCTTTGTACTTCCACTAAGACTGACATTTCATGGAAATATTCAGGCTTACAACTACGAAGACAAGTGCATAAGCACAATGTCTAATAACAAAAGGAAGAAAAATTCATGTCGGTCAATGACAAAACTAATTCTTAACTTAGAAATCACACAAAAAGAACAATGATATCGATTTTCCATCTTCCACTTTCACAGGAGGTTCTACGTACAATACTCAGTTCTAGTTAGGATCTGATCAAATTTGCCTGTTTGGAATACTTTGAAATAAAATATAAAAAACAAACGCTCTCAATAGCACAGTTTACAACACAGAATCAGAATAACTTCCTGGAAAAAGGTAATTGGATCCTAAAAATATAAATAAGGATTTTACTTTTTATAGTCTCTTAGGTTGCTGTTGCTTTTTTTTTTTTTACAGATTTTGCAGATAAGTTCACAATAATTATTTCCATGTCCAGTGCAACTTACTTTGAGATGCAAACCTTAATAAATCTGTCAGTACAACTGAACACCACCTCTGATGTCAAAATGCTTGTGCATTTTGACACTTGAAAACACTGTTTTGGCATATAGAACCAACAACTGTGATTTGGAGATTACAAGTAAAAAATATAACCCACAGTGTAAAAGAACAATATCTGTCCTCCGTGACTTCTCACGTATGTTATGAATATACAAGAGAAAAACTGCTTGAACATCGTGTGGAAGAATGACTGACATCTTTCTTCTGAGTTAACACATTCATTCTAAGATGGACCTAATGACAAAAAACTCTTGGGAACCAAGTGCATATTGAGTATATGACTTCTTTCTAGTATGAGTTTTCACACACCTTTTGAGACACCTCGATTCACAATATCTCCTTTAGCACTCATGAAAAGTGAATGGCTTCTCTCCAATATGGGTTCACGTAAGGTTTTTGAGAGCAGAGGAATACTAAAAACCTTTTTGGCATTCAGTACATTAAACTGCCCTCTAAATATTATGAATTTTCATGAGTAATCTCAAAGCACTTGAAATTGTCCAACATTTTTGACATTAGGACTGAGGAATGTCCTCTCTACAATGATTTCCAGTGTGTACTTTGAGAATTTCAGAATTAGAAAAACTACCAGAACAAAGATCAAGTATACAGTTTCTGTCTAGTGTGAATTCTCATGTGTTTTTTGAGATGGCTTAATCGAGAAAAGCTTCTTTGGCATATAGAGCAAGTATAAGGTTTCTCACCTGTATGAGTTCTCATGTGTATTCTGAGGGAACTTTTAAGAGAAAAACTTCTTTGACATATAGAGCAAGTATAAGGTTTCTCTCCTGTATGAATTCTCATGTGTGTTTTGAGGTGACTTTGACGAGAAAAGCTTCTTTGACATACAGAGCAAGTATAAGGTTTCTCTCCCGTATGAATTCTCATGTGTGTTTTGAGGTGACTTTGACAAGAAAAGCTTCTTTGACATATAGAGCAATTAAAAGGTTTCTCTCCTGTATGAGTTCTCATGTGTCTTTTGAGACTACTTTGTTGAGAAAAACTTCTTTGACATACAGAGCAAGTAAAAGGTTTCTCTCCTGTATGAGTTCTCACGTGTCTTTTGAGAATACTTTGAAGAGAAAAACTTCTTTGGCATAAAGAGCAAGTATAAGGTTTCTCTCCCGTATGATTTTTTATGTGTGCTTTGAGATGACAGTGCTGAGAAAAACTCCTTTGACATATAGAGCAAGTATAAGGTTTCTCTCCCATATGAGTTCTCGTGTGTATTTTGAGAGTACGTTGAACAGAAAAACTTCTTTGACATACAGAGCAAGTAAAAGGTTTCTCACCTGTATGAGTTACCATGTGTGTTCTGAGGTGACTTTCACGAGAAAAGCTTCTTTGACATATCAAGCAAGTATAAGGTTTCTCTCCCGTATGAGTTCTCATGTGTCTTCTGAGGTGACTTTTAAGAGAAAAACTGCTTTGACATATAGAACAAGTATAAGTTTTCTCACCTGTATGAGTTATCATGTGGTATTTCAACTGGTACATGAACGAAAATGTCCTTAGGCATTCAGCACAAGTTATTTGCTTCCCTGCTGTGTTGCTTCTCTTTGAAAAATCTTTTTTTCTAACCAAATGTCTGTTTTCTTCTGCAATACAGACCTTCTTTCCACTTTCATCATCACAGCTTGGAGAGCTGTCCTCGTACTTAATAGATTGGGATGAACAGTTCACATCAAATTCACTACGTTCAAAAAATTCTGGTTCTGCCTTGACTTCTAAGAAGGGCTCTGCAAATAAAGTGTCTTCATCTGTGTTTTCAGGAAGATCCTCCTCCAAATTCTGCATCTCTTCTTTGATTAATGACATTTCCACAGGATGTTCCATTTACAATACTCAAATCCTAGTTGGGATCTCTTGAAATTTTCCTCTCTTTGGAATACTCTGAAATAAAATAAAAAAAAAATCTGAGAAAAACATGTTCTGAATAGCACCATTCATAACAAAAACAGAATTTGAAATTCAAAATAATTTCATGTTTTACAGTATGTGCTCATTTCAACTAACATAAGCATCCTCTGGGGAAACAAATATCACAATACAATGATCATCTGGACACAATTTGTTTCAAAAGAAATAAAATGGCATCCTTGGATTCTGTTTGGAATCAATTTTATTCAGGCCAACGTTGGTTGACATTTAAGCAGCAGCTTCTGCCTTTACCACAAATTCCCAACTTACTCTAATTTTAACAATCATATGAACAGCATCTTTCCCTCATGAGTTGGGAGTCCTATAAATCTATCTACAGAAGAATGACCTTTTGCTTATACGAACTGCATGTGCATTTTGAGGTGGTTCTAATGAAAAGGCTACTTGGACATCCAGTGCATATACATAAACCATTTCTATCTAGTATGAGTTTCCAGGTGCCTTTTGAGAACATGGGATAGAGAAAAACTCCTTCGGCTAGGTGAATGGCTGCTTCTCTCCAGTATGGGTTCTCATTTGTACTTTGAGAGGAGAGGAATGATAAAACCCTTTTTGGCATTCAGTGCAAATGAAAGGCCAGAGTCTCTCCAGTATGAATTTTCATGTGTAATTTCAGGCTATTCAAACGTGTATAACTTTCTGGACAATCAGAACAAGTGAATGGCTTCTCTCCAGTATGATGTCTGATGTGTATTTTGAGACTTTCAGAATGAGCAAAACTACTTTGACATAAAGAGCAAGTAAGTGGTTTATTTCCTGTAAGAGTTCTCGGATTCACTGTGGTAAAAAAATTCTTGTTCTGCCTGTATTCCCACCTAACAGACGAAGGTTCGTATCCTTGGGAACAAATGATATTGTTTTTTCAATCCTGATGCCAAGAGAGAGCCAAGCCTAACAATTAGAATGTTCCTAACCTCAAGAGTTAAACTTTAAACCACTCATGACCGACAGTACTCATAAACGTACAAATAATCTTTTAAATACTTACATAAAAATCAAATGGACAGCGGACCTAACACGTTCCCATTGAGACCAAGAGATACAATTCCTTCTTGACGATCAAGTACTTCAACTTCACTTTCTGAGGACCTCTGACCAAGTCTTCATTTGGTGCGTCACAAATTATCTGCAAGATAAAGAAACTGATCATTATAAATATACAGATATAATTCAAACCCACAACAAAACAACACACAACACTCACCCTGATCTTCGGTTGCTGGAGATGGATAAAGGTCGCCGTAACAACCACAACCGCAAACAACCACAAACACAACAAGGAAATACAAAAAAAAAAAAAAGAAACAGAACACACACACAATAAAACAGCACACCAACAAGAAAACCAACAACTCCTGGAAAAGCATACAAAAAACTGTCCAAGACCAACGACTGACCGGCACTAGCTCTGACTCAAGACTCACTCAAAAACCGAAAAATCCTTCACATATTCCACAGACAGACAGCGCCGTAAACAAACTAACGACTTCATCCCTCTTCCAACAACCGAAGCACTCACTATCGACAATTACACACACTCTCTCTCTCTCTCTCTCTCTCTCTCTCTCTCTCTCTCTCTCTCTCTCTCTCTCTCTCTCTCTCACAAAACGTTGGGAAATGCTAAATACAAACAAATTTATTCATCCCTCTATAATTCTCCCCCCTTTTAGCATTTCCCAACCAACACCTTTCACACTGCATTCAAATCGCCTTACGCAACACCCACGGATGCTCACTAGCAGGTCCTCTAGATCGCGTTCGCGGGCACGCAATCATTCTCTCAGAATCACTCTCTCTTCTAGCAACATTCAAATTCACATCTTCTCCTCCATTCTCTCACAGATTCACGCTATCTTCTTCACTATTACCACTCTCAATTTCATCCACAATCTCATCTATACCCTCTAACTCGTTCCCAAATACCTCCCCCAATTCTTCAACTAACCCGTCCCATTCGCTCATTGACCTTTCCAATTCTTGCAACGATTCATTCATGCTTTCAATCACTCATATATTACTGCTACGCTCTCTTACTCTTACACTTTCGCTCACCTCCAACCGTTCACTAACCCCTACACGTTCAGTCAACTCAGTTATATCAAACCCGCATATGCTATACGTTCTATTCATACCGTCCCATTCATCCGTATTACACGCTTTATCACTCATTTCCACTTTGGCACTCACACCCCTATCACACAACTTACGACCATTCCGTTCACTTACGTTCTTCCCTTTCTTACGTTTTCTACCATACTCTATCAAAACAAATTGCTGATCCTCCATACACAAGCTCTCATGCATACTTGGTTCACCCACATTCGATTTCAACCATTTATACACCCCATTCTCTCTCACATATTCCGGTACATCCTTCCATCTACGCAATTGGTTATGATGCGCTCGTATTTCTCTCACACTACCATCTACACATACTTCCCCTACAACATAACTAAGCCCACAGGGACCAACTTCCAACACTTCATACGGACCCTCAAATTTTTCACGCACTTTATTTACATTCAACCGCCCTTTCTCGCTTACTTCTTTCAACACTTTCTCGCCCACTTTGTAACTTTCGAACCTCTCATGCGCCTTCTTCCATACCTCCCTATCATTCTCAGATATACCCAATCTCGGTCTCACTATCTTTTCAAAATTTAATACATATTTACACGGAGACATACCAATACCCTTATGCACGGTGGCGTTGTATACCCACAACGCTCGCCCAACATTTACATCCCAATCATTATCACATTCACTCATCATACGTAATATCTCCGTTAACGTTCTCACCGTTCGCTCCGCCAATCCATTCGCACTGGGCATATACGGCGTAGAGTACACATGCTCTATGCCCCAATCACGCAACATTTGCTCAAACTCCCATCCAACAAATTCAAGCCCATTGTCACTCAACATTCGCGTTGGCTTGCACACACACATTGGCAACATCACTTGACCCACCATTCTCGCTACAGTCTCACTCTTTTTGTTCCGAATCGCTACTGCATACGCAAACTTACTCAAATGATCTACCATTACAACCATTCCCACATGTCCTCTAGCAGTCACAGGCAACGACACACAATCAGTCACAACCATCTCAAATAACTCTTTCATCTGCAATCGCAACACAGGTGGATTCGCATGCACACTTTGATACTTACCATTCTGACAGTCCGCACACGTAATCGCTACATCCGCACAAATTTTATTCAATCCAGGCACATACAATCTCTCTCTCATACATTCCCATAATTTATTTTTCCCCAGATGCCCAAACCTATCATGTACTAATAAACACATACCCACGGCTGCGTCTTCCGAAAACACTGGCATACACTTCCCCATCCCACATTCCTTTCTGATGCAAAAAATAAACTATACCTTTACATACAACAAATCTCTTAGCCCTTCGCTTATACACTTCTAACTCACACGGCCAACTTCCTACTCTTACACCCTCTAACACGCACTCTCTTAACATACTTATTCTCGTGCACTGATTTTGCATCTGCTTAATTTCCTCTTCACTCAACAAATCATTTTCACTCCTTGCAATATCTACCATACCTACAAAACTAGTTTTAAACACATCCCCTCCTTTAACCTTCGTTATTTCCCTGCCACCCTTTCCTAAAATTCCCCTCCCAACATCCACACTTATATCATGCATTCTCATAAAATCAATTCCTAATAAAAAACAGGTTGGCATATCATTCTCATCCATGACTACAAAATTATGTATTATTTCAAATCCCCCTAACTGAATTTTTAATTGTACCTCCTCCCATACTAACACACTCCCTTGTCCCAAACCATGTATCCTTACACTCGTTGATTTTCTTTTCATATCCCAATCACACCTTTCCAATTCACTCACTACTGTACTACTCACTAACGACACTTGTGCTCCCGTATCTACCAAACTACAATATTCACTCTGATTCACTACTACATTCGTTACTAATTTACCTTTTGATTCATGCATACACGCTCTCACGGCTACATTCACCTGCTTAGCTTCCTCACAACCATCCTCATCGCATTCATCTTCAACGATATCCTCAACCCTACCCCTTATTCCCTCATTTTCCTCACAATCACCTTTCTTAACCAGCCAGCTACAATTATCCTTTCCACAATGAACATTTAAAATTACATTCGTACCATTTTCATTCACCCTTCCTTTATACTCCACCGGTCTATTCCATCCAAAGAACAATCGTACTGTAATTTTAAATATTTCAGCCACTACCAACAACACTTTCACTAACTTTTCCTCCTCATCTAATTCCCTTCCTTCCTCGCGCACTCCTCCTTCCGGCATTTCATTCATCACCTTTTCACGTAACTCATTCATGCTTACAGGTACTCCGTCAATCAACCCATTTGTTTCCAAATTACTCAACCCCCCAAACAGACATTCCCACACTCGATTCTCCCCTACATACTGTTGTTTTACCACAAATCCTACAGGTACTTTCGCTCCTAACCCTATCATCTCGTTCAGTCCACATACGCGACATAGCATCTGCAACAACATTCTGTCTACCTTGTACATACTCTACCTTAAAACTAAACTCATTCAAATCCTCTATCGTTCTCGTAATTCTAGCATTCGCACTCTCCTTTTTAACCATATATACTAGCGGTCGATGGTCCATCCGTATTACAAAATCCACCCCATACAAAAATACTTTCAACACTTTCACACAAAACCTTATAGCAGCCAATTCCTTTTCATAGTCCGGGAAAGCCAACGTCACGTCTCTTGCAGCCTCCTCTTTCAATCTCTCGAACGCTTCGATCATTCGCTCATCCCATTTCAATCTTGTACAATTTCTCTTCCCCGTCCATTCAGTAAGTGGTTTCCCGATCCCCGAACAATCTCTTATAAACTTCCTTCCAAACTCAATTAAACCTAGAAATCCTTTCAACTCTCGCACGGTCCAGGGACGTGGAAATTCCCTTACCTTGTTCACGAACTTATCACTCTTCCTTACACCTCTTCCACTCACCATATGCCCTAGGAATTCCACCTCCCCAGCCAACCAAGCACACTTTCCAAGTTTTACTTTTATTCCTACATCTTCCAACCTTTCTAACACTCGTTCAAGCAGTTCCATATTCTCTTCTACAGTCTCACTCGCAGTCAAAATATCATCTATAAAAACAGTTACCTTCTTGCGATCAAACCCAGCCAGAACCACATTCATTGCCCTTTGGAAGGCAGCAGGCGCATTAGCCAGTCCGAAACTTAATCTCCGGAACTGGTAGTGGCAGGAACTACTAGAAAAGGCCGTAATATGCCTGCTGCCCCCCTCCAGAGGCATCTGGTAATAGCCCCTTACCAGATCTAATTTTGTAAACACTTTCATTCCATTCATCTTGTACACACAATCAGACACCACATTCATAGGGAATCACTCTTTCACAGTTACTTCATTCACCTTCCGATAATCCACGCACATTCGTAAACTTCCATCTGGCTTACGTACCAGTACAATGGGGCTATTCCAGGCGCTCGTACTCCTTTCAATCACTCCCACCCTCTCAAGCTCCTCACACTGCTCCTCTATCTCACGATTGATAGACGGAGAAAAATGTCGGGGACGCTGATATATGGGGGTGTCGTCTTCCAGAACTATTTTAAATTCTGGAAGCTTCGATCCCCTAAAATCCTCATCTCCACGACTCAACGCCCCCTGCCTATCCCACAACATTCTCCTCAATCGTTCTCTTACGTTATCACTTACATTTTCATCTACCTTTACTCTTTCTTTCAACTCCTCATACGTCCAATCATTAACTCCTTTCAAAATACCTGTCATCACCTGCCGTACCTTCACGTACCTCTCATCATCCACATTCACCAATGTACATAATATTCCCACGCAATCTCACTCATATATTCCTCGCACTCGCTTCTTCCTGACACTCGGCAATGATGTTATATATACCCTCGGATCTCCCATGTTCAAAACCCCATCATATACACACACATTTGCCCTGACTAATTTATTTATGTCTATTCCCTCAACTACATACTCACAACTATCATTGTTGGCTATCCCGAGGCTATCCGGCCATGCCACTTTCACATACAACTTCTCCAATCTCATGTGGCACTTTTACCCTCTCTGTCGCAATTACAGGCACTCTCTTCCAAAATTTTTGCTCAACCCTACCATCCTTCCCCAAATACAAATCCCCAACCACATCCCCTTTCATACGTAATTCAATTACATTCATACTAGGACGGACCACCATCCCGCATTTTTTCAAAAACTTACATCCCAATAAAATATCATATTTATCATTCGTACTCTCAATCACACAAAAATCACTTTCATCCATCATTACACTCCCAATTTCTAACCGTTCACACACTTCCAACCACTGCTACCCCTAAATTTCCAATCCCTCTTACTTCCCCCTGACAATTCCTAATTTCACACGTATTCCTCAATTTCTCACATGCATTCTTAAATATGACATTAATACTACACCCGGTATCTATTAACGCAATCAATCTTACTCCCTTACAACACACTTGCACACTCATGCACTCGTCAGTCTTTCCAGCAAAGCCTCCCTCATGCAACAACCCCTCACATACATGCATCACACGCACCGCTTGCATCCTGGAGGATCCACCCATTTGAATCCCCTTCACACTCAGTTTCCCGAATTCGCTGTCAGTCACCCTCTTTCGTCTACATACACTTGATACATGCCCTTCCATTCCACATTCGACACACTTCGCTCTCGGTTCTGAACACATTCTCGCATAATGCCCATTCTTACCACAGTTGCCACATATTACATTCACTCGGGTACCCCTACAACCATTAGCAATGACCCACCTGTCTGCACCTGTAGCATTTAACCCCCCTATCTTTCATACACTCACTTACCAAATGTCCCAATTGCCCACACCCGAAACACACTCCTAAAGCCCACCTACACTCAGTCTTTGTATGTCCTTCCTTTCCACATCTAAAACACTTCGCTCGACTTCCACTCACCGACCTTCCCCTTTGTACACTACTATCCCTAACCCGTCCAACCCGTTGTTCCCTTACAAACCCATCATTCATCCTCACTGGCACCTCCACATTACTTGCTCTTACACTCCTATCTATTACACTATCGGCCATTCTCATTGGGCCCCTCAACACTGCATCCCTAAAGCTTCCAAACTCTGGCACTCTCTCATCTACCCCAGCCCTTACACTCACACTTCTGCTCTCTTTTATAACCCTGTCAAGCTCATAATCTTCTACAATTTCCAAAATTTCTCCCCAAGTCAACCTTTCACTTGTCCATCTTTTCTTCTCCTTCCGCTTCAAGTTCACAAATTCTCTAACTCCATCTGGCACTGTCCCTAACAACTTCCGTACTAACTCCTTACATTCATCTATCCCATCATCCCCAAACCTCTTCCTTGCCAACGTCTCCAGCCTACAAGCATACAGTGACAAGGTTTCCCCAGCTTTCATTCTTGCCTCATCAAATTCATTCTTCCTCTTATACTTAACACTCGCTTTCATACGCCTCGCTTGCTCAACTAGTCTAGCTTTCACCTTGTCATACTCAACATCTCCCACACTCATAATAACCCTATACATATCAAGCAAAAACCCAGTCAAATATTCTCATAACTCTCGTGCCCACACTCTCTTACTCTCCCCATACTTATCCTGACAAAACCTTTCATACTCCCTAAAGAAATCATGCACATCCCTACTTCCATACTCATTATACCTTTCACACCGGGGTACCTCCCTCACATACATAGCCTTTCTCACTTCTTTCTCACTTTCACTACTTTCACTCTGTCCTTTCATACCCTCTTCCGAATACAGAGTCCACTTCCGCACTTACATTCATCTTACTCATTACACTCTTCTTCCCCTTCTTTTTATCCACTTTTATCCATTCACCTCCATCCACCTCACTATCACTAGTATCTTCACCCTCTCCCTTCTTTCCTGCCTTTCCCACTTCCTTGCCCTTCTAATCAGTTTCCTTTCCTTTTCCCTTCTTCCCTTTTTCTTCCCCTGACTTATCCTTACTTTCCCTCTGTTCCTTCCCTTGCTTTTCATTCCCCTTTTCCTTACCCTGCCTCTCATTCTCTCGTTTCTTACTTCCTATTTCCACATCACTTTCATCACTCACGCTTCCATTCACTTCTTCCACCTTTTCTTTCTCTCTTGCCCCTTCACACATTCCAGAGGACCTGCCTCCAACAGCCCCTTCTCCAAAAACACCCTTGAACATACCTTTCACCATTTCTTCCACACTTTTCATCATTCCCTCCAACTTTTTATCCACCCTCTCTTCCATTCTCTCTTCTGACTCTTTCATCTCCCCTTTCATTTCCTCTTTCGCTCCTTTCACGTCCTTTCACCAATGATTCCATCTCTTCCAACTGAAGCCTCAAGTTCTCATTCTCACTCTTTAACCATACATTCTCCTCTCTTGCCAGCCGCAACTCCTCTCTCAACCTCACCAGTTCCTCTTCCATTTCCTCCAGTCACACTACTAGCCACCAATCTCAATTGCAGTTGCAACACCAGCTGCCCCACGTTGGGCACCAAATATTATGTGGCGGAATTCAAACCCACAAACAAAACAACACACAACACTCACCCTGATCTTCGGTTGCTGGAGATGGATAAAGGTGGCCGTAACAACCACAACCGCAAACAACCACAAACACAACAAGGAAATACAAAAAAAAAAAAAAGAAACAGAACACACACACAATAAAACAGCACACCAACAAGAAAACCAACAACTCCTGGAAAAGCATACAAAAAACTGTCCAAGACCAACGACTGACCGGCACTAGCTCTGACTCAAGACTCACTCAAAAACCGAAAAATCCTTCACATATTCCACAGACAGACAGCGCCGTAAACAAACTAACGACTTCATCCCTCTTCCAACAACCGAAGCACTCACTATCGACAATTACACACACTCACTCTCTCTCTCTCTCTCTCTCTCTCTCTCTCTCTCTCTCTCTCTCTCTCTCTCTCTCTCTCTCTCTCTCTCTCTCTCTCTCTCTCTCTCTCACAAAACGTTGGGAAATGCTAAATACAAACAAATTTATTCATCCCTCTATACCACCTAACAGACGAAGGTTCGTATCCTTGGGAACAAATGATATTGTTTTTTCAATCCTGATGCCAAGAGAGAGCCAAGCCTAACAATTAGAATGTTCCTAACATGTTATTTTCATAATAAAATAAATTTTTGAACATACTTACCTGGTAGTTATATATATAGCTTAAGTCCCTGACGTGACGGCAGAATTTCAAAAACTCGCGGCAATCGCCGATCGGGTAGTCAGGTGGTCCACCTGTGCGCCCTCTACCCAGGTAACTGGAACCATTCTACATATTCCTCAGATCTTCCATGCCCCTAGTCTCTAGAGGGGAGGAGGGAGGGAATTTAATTATATATAACTACCAGGTAAGTATGTTCAAAAATTTATTTTATTATGAAAATAACATTTTCAAACATCTAACTGACCTGGTAGTTATATATATAGCTGATTGACACCTTTGGTGGAGGGTCAGAGACAGCCAACATCGTTGGAATTGAAATACTAAAACTTTGCAAAACCAACTAAAGGTTCCTACCTGTTAAGGAAGCTGACTTCACTGTTTTCCTGCCTCATTATGTCTGCATTCCTTAAGAGATCCAGCGATCCACCCAGGGGGCTGAAAAATCTCTAGGGGCTGTCAACCGGTGTATAACCTCTATGTGACTAGACCTCCTTTTAATACCCTTATTCCGGGCGCTACCAAGGAACAAATGACCACCTGACTAAGAGAACTGAAGTAAATGATATTATTTAAAAAACTGTCTGCTAATGATTGCGGAAGACTGCGTCCAGACTTCGCAAACAACCAAAAACAACATCTTAGTTCCAAGGGATAAAAGAAAAAGGGTATTGGGTTATGGGACTGTAGGGGTAGCTATTTTTCTCACTACTGAATTTGCAGCTACAAAAGGACCCAGCGTGTAACAGTCTTCATAAACAGTCTGAACTTGTTTAAGGTAATGTGAGGCAAAAACAGACTTGCTCCTCCAGAAGGTCGTATCCAAGATACTCTGGAGGGACCTATTTTGTTTAAAAGCCACAGAGGTTGCTACCGCTCTGACCTCGTGTGCTTTAACTTTTAGAATATTGTGTTCTGATTCCCTACATCCCACATGAGCATCTTTTATTAATTGTCTGATTAAAAAGGACAGAGCATTCTTAGACATTTGTACAGAGGGTTTTTTGACAGAGCACCAAAGCCCTTCTGAATCCCCCCGTAAATCTTTTGTCTTTTCTAGATAATATTTTAGAGCTCTTACTGGACACAGAGTTCTTTCTATTTCCTCACCTGTGACATCCGTCAGGTTAGGAATCTCGAATGCTTTGGGCCAAGGTTGAGATGGACGTTCATTTTTTGCCAGAAAATCTAGTCGAAGTGAGCAAACTGCTTTGCCTTGTCTAAAACCTATAGCTTTGTTAAAGGCATGAATTTCACTACTCGTTTTGCAGTAGCTAAACTGACTAGAAAAAGCGTTTTCATAGTGAGATCTTTTAAGGATGCCTTTTGTAAAGGTTCGAATCTATCACTCGTGAGGAACCTTAGGACCACATCTAGGTTCCAAGCCGGTGATTCTTGTACCCTCTCCTTAGATGTATCGAAGGATCTGAGAAGGTCTTGGAGGTCCTTATTGTTAGAAAGGTCTAAGTTTCTGTGTCTAAAGACCGATGCTAACATACTTCTATAACCTTTAATGGTTGAAGTTGAAAATTTAAGGTTATTCCTAAGATGAAGAAGGAAGTCTGCTACCTGAGTCACAGAGGTACTGGTAGAGGATACAGAGTTGTTTCTACACCATCCTCTAAAAATTTCCCACTTGGATTGGTATACCTTAATGGTGGAAGACCTCCTTGCTCTTGCGATCGCGCTAGCTGCCTCCTTCGAAAAGCCTCTAGCTCTTGCGAGTTTTTCGATAGTCTGAAGGCAGTCATGTGTAGCGCTTGGAGGTTTTGGTGATACCTTTCCAAGTGGGGTTGTTTGAGTAGATCTACTCTTAGCGGAAGTTCTCTCGGAGTGTCTACTATCCATTCCAGTACCTCTGTGAACCAATCTCTTGTTGGCCAGTAGGGAGCGACTAGAGTCATTCTGGTACCCTCGTGCGACACGAACTTCTGTATTACTTTGTGGATAATTTTGAAAGGTGGGAATGCGTAAACGTTCAAGTTTGACCAGTCCATGAGAAACGCGTCTATGTAAGCAGCCTCTGGATCCGGAACGGGGGAACAATAAGTTTCTATCCTTTTCGTCCATGCTGTGGCAAAAAGATCTATGCACGGTCGCCCCCAAATCAGCCACATGCTCTTGCAGACGTCCTGATGTAGCATCCATTCTGTGGACAGGACTTGATTCTTCCTGCTCAGCATGTCTGCTCTTACATTTTTCTGCCCTTGAATAAAGCGGGTTAGTAGTCTCACATTCTTTGCCTTCGCCCAGAGAAGAAGCTTTCTTGTTGTCTCGTATAGAGATTTGGAGTGAGTGCCCCCTTGTTTGCTGATGTAGGCCAGCGCTGTTGTGTTGTCGGAGTTGACCTGCACCACTTTGTTCTTTACTACCTGTTCGTATTCTTTGAGAGCTAGAAGGATCGCTGTTAGTTCCTTCTGATTGATATGCCAAGACTCTTGCTGTTTGGTCCAAGAGCCTGAAACTTCGTTGATTCCCAGAGTCGCTCCCCATCCTGAGTCCGATGCGTCGGAGAACAACACTAGGTCTGGGTTCCTCTGTTTTAGGGAAAGGCCCTCTTGTAGCTTGATGGGGTCGTTCCACCATTTTAGATATTGCCTCACGGGACTCGAGATGGGGATACACTTCATCTCCAATTCTTTTCCCTTGTCCCAGTTCCGATTGAGATGGAACTGTAACGGGCGAAGATTCAGTCTCCCCAAGGAGACAAACTGCTCTAGAGAGGAAAGGGTCCCTAGCAGACTCATCCATTCCCTTACCGAGCAAGTCTTCCTCCCTAAGAAGCTCTGAATCTTTTCTAAGGCTTGTTCCATTCTTGACAACGACGGAAAAGCCCGAAAAGTCTGACTCTGAATCCTCATCCCAAGGTATAGAATCTCTTGGGATGGGATCAGTTGTGATTTTTTCTTGTTTATAAGTAGGCCCAGTTCTTCTGATAACTGGACTGTCGTCTGAAGATCCTTCAGGCAGCGTGTGTGGGAAGGGGCTCTGAGAAGCCAGTCGTCTAGGTATAAGGAGATTCTGATGCCTCTCGTGTGCAACATTCCTGCTACATTGTTCATCAATCTCGTGAAAACTTGAGGAGCGGTGCTTAGGCCGAAACAAAGAGCTCGAAATTGGAACACTTCTTCCTCGTGGACGAATCTCAGATATTTCTTGGAGCTTGGGTGGATAGGGATGTGGAAATAAGCATCCTGCAGATCCAATGATACCATCCAGTCGTTCTGTCTGACCGTTGCTAGGACAGACTTCGTAGTCTCCATTGTGAACTTTGTCTTTTGAATAAAAACGTTGAGAGCACTCACGTCCAACACTGGTCTCCATCCCCCCGAGTTCTTGGGAACCAGGAATAAGCGATTGTAAAATCCTGGGGAATCCACGTCTTGAACTCTTTCTATGGCTTTCTTTTGCAACAGAAGAGAAATTTGTTGTTGCAGAGCCTCCGCCTTCGTTTTCTTCTTGTATTTGGCCGAAAGGTCTATCGGTCTTGATGCCAGAGGGGGTTTCCTGAGGAAAGGGATCTTGTAACCCTCTTTGATCAACTGGATGGACCAAGGATCCAATCCTCTCCTTTCCCACACTTGCCAGAAATTGTTCAGTCTGGCTCCTACCGCTGTCTGAAGGAGACTCCCATCAGACTCTGTGTCTTCCTTGTCTGTAACCTCTTTTCGTTGATCTTCTCCCAGCAGATCTTGAGTTCCCTCTACTGAGGGATTTGAAACGAAAGGGCTGAGAGACAAGAGCTTCTCCCCTATTCTTTCGTGCGACGAAGCTCGTTGGCATTACTTTTTTAGCTGATTTCGTAATCAAGTCCTGCGTAGCTTTTTGTGATAAGGCCGCTGTGACTTCTTTTACTAGCTCTTGAGGAAACAGGTGAGCAGAACGAGGAGCATAAAGGAGTTCTGATTTTTGAGTAGTGGTTACTCCAGCAGACAGAAAAGAGCAAAGATGTGCCCTTTTCTTTAAGATCCCTGCAGAAAAAAGCGCCGCCAGCTCGTTGGCACCATCTCTGAGAGCCTTATCCATGCAAGCCATTATGTGCACCAGGTCCTCTGTGTCTGCATTCTTGCTGGCTTCCATCTTCTTACCCAAGGCTCCCAGGGTCCAGTCAAGGAAATTAAAAACCTCAAAGGCCCTAAAGATTCCTTTGAGAAGATGGTCCATTTCAGAAGCGGACCAAAACACCTTTGACTTCATCATAGCTGTGCGGCGGGAAGCCTCTACTAGTCTCGAGAAATCCCCCTGGGAAGAAGAGGGAACTCCTATGCCAAGAGATTCTCCGGTTTCGTACCACACGCTAGATCTAGAAGCTAGCTTGGCTGGGGGAAAGGAGAATACCGTCCGGCCCAGATCTCTCTTAGTATTCATCCACTCTTCCATCAATTTTAAAGCCCGTTTGGATGAGCGAGACATAACCATTTTCATAAAGAAGTTCGTTGAAGACGTCTTTCTTAAAGTGAATTCCGATGGAGGAGAACGAGGAGAGGCTGGAATGAAGTTATCAGGAAAAAGTTCCGTGAAAACTTTCATTAATTTCTTTAAGTCCGAAGAGGGACGTTGGTCTTTTCGCTCTTCCTCGTCCGATATGTCATCCACCGGATTGTCTAGTGAGTGAGGAAGATCGTCTTCCACGTCATCCAACTGTTGTTCTGTTATCGGGTCGGTAAAGTCCTCCCTTGTATAATGGAATTCAGTTTCATGTATGCCATCTTGACGTTTGGCGTCCTGGCGTCCTGTTAGAGTATATTGACGTACAGTTTCTTGAGGCCTGATGTCTTGTGGGTTATCTTCCAAAAGATTAACTTCCCGTGGTACAGTATCATGACGCTTGACGTCCGGGCGTCCAAATTCTTGACGCCTGGCGTCATGTAACCCAATCTCTTGACGCCTAGCGTCTTGGAGTTCACCTTCTAAATGACTAGCCTCTTGATATTCAGTCTCATGACGTCTGACGTCCTGGCGTCCAACCTCTTGACGCTCGACATCCTGTTGACCAGTCTGCAGACGCCTAGAGTCTTGGAGTCTCTCCTCTAAGAAATTAACTTCTTGGCGTCCAGTTTCATGACGCTTGGAGTCCTGGCGCCGAACTCCTTGACGCCTGGTGTCCTGACGCCTGGCGTCCTGACTCCTGTCTTCCTGAAGATCAACATCTTTTCGTCCAGCCAAATGACGCTTGGCGCCTTGTTGTTCAACTTCTTGGGCGTCCTGGCGTCCAGCTTTCTGGCGTTCACTATCCCGCCAAACCTTGAGGTCACTTGAGAACTGGCCGCCTGTGCGACATCTGTCAAAAGTTTCCTCAGGTTGACGTACAGCGATAGTAACTTTTTGAGCAGGACCAATCTTCTTTCTGCGTTCGCTGAACTGCCGATCCTTTAAGTCACTTGAGAACTGGCCGCCCGTGCGACATCTGTCCCGATAAACTTCCGGATGGCCAACAGCAATCGGAAGAACAGTATCCTTCTTTCCTGCAGGCTGCAAGACTTGAACTAAGGACGAGAGTTTCTGCTGCATGTCTTTAATTAATTGTAATTGTGGAGGTCCCTGCTGCTGGGGACAGACCGGGGAAGACACAACTTTCTCTGTCGACTTTTTCTCAACGTCCCGTAAGGATTGTGGAGAGTGTTCTGGGGACGAATACCAATCCGAGGGAAGGGGAGGGGCATGTACAGAGGGTAGTAATGCGTCCACCTTTTTGCTGTCAGGCGTCGTTATCGAACCTGCCAGTTTACGTCTATTCTTGGCGGGTGAGCTGCCTTCGGAGTTGGAAGGAAAACGCTCCGGACTGCTCCAGTGGCTACACCCTGGAGCTTGACTTGTATCGCTATGACGCCCTTCAACATCGGGAAGTTTTCTCTTCAAAGGTCTCGATTCTGATTTAAGACGCCAGCCCCGTCTGGGGACTGCATCGTCCGAAGACGAAGAACACGAATTAACCTCGCCTTTTCTATGTCGAGGGTGAGCGTCCTGGGAAGCATCAACAGGTACGCTCGAGGGGACGACCGCTCGGTAACTAAAGCCTCTCGCCTCCCTTCGTCTTTCGACATTCCTTCTCACAGGGGTTGGTGAGCTTGGAAGAGGTCCAGGACTAGGAGCGCAACAGGACCGAGCGGCCGCACCCTCCACTGCACTTGCACTAACTTTTTCACTTTTTAGATCTCTAAAATCGGACCATAATTTTTCCCTGTCTTCTGCAAGGGATTCTACCCGTTTTCCTAGGGTTTGAATGGCCGCCATCATATCCTGAAGAGTTGGTTCTTTATTACCTGTATTAGAAGGGGAGTTAGAAATTACCGCTACTGCGGAAGGGTCAATTGGGTTGTTAGAATGAGGCAATGAAATATCTAACCCTTGACTGTCCCTTGAAGAGTGAGATATAGAACTCTTGGCTCTTCTGAGCCGGTCTCTTTCAAGTTTTCTCACATACCTGTTGTAGTCTAACCATTCTCTTTCAGACAGACCAAAACATTCCTCACATCTATCGTCCAATTCACAACTCTTACCTCTACATTTTACACATATTTGATGGGGATCCAATGAGGCTTTAGGAAGTCTAGTCTTACATCCCCTCACACACATTCTTACACTCGATGAAGAGTCAGACATGTTGAAAAATCAAAGAGAGATCCAAAAAACAAGCAGAGGTTCAAACCAATCAGTATCTAAAAGGTCTAAGAATAATCCAAACGAAAAATCCAAAAGCGAGCGAAAGCCAAAGCCAAAGTGTACTTCACAAAATAACTTGAAAAAACACAGGCTGCGAAAGAAATTCTAACGATGTCACCGTTATGGCGGCAGGGAAGATCTGAGGAATATGTAGAATGGTTCCAGTTACCTGGGTAGAGGGCGCACAGGTGGACCACCTGACTACCCGATCGGCGATTGCCGCGAGTTTTTGAAATTCTGCCGTCACGTCAGGGACTTAAGCTATATATATAACTACCAGGTCAGTTAGATGTTTGAAACTCAAGAGTTAAACTTTAAACCATACATGAACGACAGTACTCATAAACGTACAAATAATCTTTTAAATACTTACGGAAAAATCAAATGGACAGCGGACCTAACACGTTCCCATTGAGACCAAGAGATACAATTCCTTCTTGACGATCAAGTACTTCAACTTCACTTTCTGAGGATCTCTGACTAAGTCTTCATTTGGTGCGTCACATATTATCTGCAAGATAAAGAAACTGATCATTATAAATATACAGGAATTGTATCAGGCTTACATTAGTATACAGGCATTAAAGTTTTCCACAGTAACAACATAAAATGTCCTACAGACTAAAGCAAATACACTGTATATCCATAAAATAACAATTTTTGAAAGTAAATTGTATTTTTCCTAACTATACAAACCCGAGGTCCTTTACATTAGGAGATACTTTCAGGCGTAGGCTGGAAAACGGCCGTTGAACTTCAACAAGGTGGTTAGGCAGTTACTGTCCGGGAGGCGGGAGCACCGCCTGCCCGGATGTAAACATTCCAATTTGCCTTTCGGCCCATGTACAGATTGAGGGGTGGCATGAGGTGGGCATAACTGTAAAGGACCTCGGGTTTGTATAGTTAAGAAAAATACAATTTACTTTCAAAAATTGTTATTTGTTCCGACACAATATACAAACCCTCGGTCCTTTACATTAGGAGACTTACTGATTGGAGGGAGGAATCTGAAAAAGTCTCTCTGAACTGACTGGAGTTCACCACCTTGTCTTCCCTTCCTGGTCGTAAGAGCGAGGAAGGGAAAAATCACCTCTGACAAAAGATCGGGTTGTAAGAAACGCAAGATCTATGTCAGACTTGTGGGACCCTTTGCATGAAAGAGGGAAACGTCAGTTCATGCGAAGTAGGCTAGGAAGAAAGGACGTCGGATGACAATAAGGCAAATACAAGCATTGGGTTTGTCTCAAAGTCATTTACTCTTTCCTCCCCTTGCAAGAGAAAGGAGTGGGGGTTGCTTCTATAACCTGAAAGGGAATAGAACGGAAGCTCACGTTATGTGCTTACCTGCCTCGATCGCCCGGTCCTGCTTGTAACGGCACGTCCGCACCCTGCCCGTGGGAAGAGAGCTTAGGATAGGGAGAAGGAAAAGAGGCCAGTCACTCAACAAACATCTCCCCAATCCTTACCGTACAACATAGGCGAGATGCAACCTGTCCCGTTAGGGGAGCTGGATAAGCTACACAACTTGTTGAGCAGCCACCACAGGACCCAAGGAAAAAGTGTCCAAGGACTTGTGTGCAACATCCCGGAGGTAGAAGGAAGTGAAGGTAGTCTGTCGGGACCACACACCTGCCTTCAGTACCTGTGGTACCGACATATTCTTCCGGAATGCGAGGGATGGACCAATGCTGCGGACCTCGTGAGCTCTCGGACGAAGCGTACCGGTGTTGTCTTCTCCTGCAGCAGAGTACGCTCTCCTTATTGTCTCACGAAGCCAAAAAGAGATGGTGTTCTTGGACACTTCTTTCTTGGTCGAGCCGGTGCTAACAAAGAGTCGTCGACACTCAGGCCGGAGGTGCCGAGTCTTCTTCAGATAGCGCCGCAGCACCCTAACAGGACACAGTAGCATCTCGTCTGGATCATTATCTACGAAGTCCTCTAGGGAGGGGATCGTGAAGGACTCGAACCGTGCGTCAGGGACCGAAGGATTCTGAGTCTTCGCTACGAAATCCGGGATGAAATCGAGCGTAACTGATCCCCATCCCCTTGAGTGTTTTACATCAAAGGAAAGTCCATGAAGTTCGCCAACTCTCTTCGCCGACGCCAGGGCAAGCAAGAAAACGGTCTTGAGGGTCAGATCCCTGTCTGACGACTCTCTTAAAGGCTCGTAAGGTGCACGAGTCAGGCTCCTTAGAACGAGAGTCACATCCCACGCAGGGGGCCTGAGATCCCTGGGTGGGCAAGACCGTTCGAAGCTTCTCATGAGTAGAGAAATCTCGAAAGAGGAAGAGATGTCTACTCCTTTCAGCCGCAAGACTAGGGCGAGTGCGGCGCGGTAGCCTTTTACTGCTGAAATGGAGAGAAGCTTCTCTCGGCGAAGGAAGACGAGGAAGTCCGCGACCTGCTGAACAGTAGCTCTGACCGGAGAGATACCCCTTCGACGACACCAACCACAGAAGACGGACCACTTTCCCTGGTATACCGCTGCGGAGGATCTTCTGAGGTATCCTGCCATCTCTGTTGCTGCGCAGCGTGAAAAGCCTCTCGCTCGCAAGAGATGGTGGATAACCTCCAGCCGTGAAGACACAGGGAATGCACTGCCAGGTGGAACCGCTGTGCGTGAGGTTGACGCAGAAGGTTGGGCCAGGGGGGAATCTCTCTCGGTGCCTCGGAGAGGAGAGCTAGCAGGTCCGGGTACCAATTGGCCTGTGGCCATTTGGGTGCCACCAGAGTCATTCTGAGATTCGGGGTGATCATCACTCGGCTGATTACCCGACGAATCAGACAGAATGGAGGAAAGGCGTACGTGTCGAGGTTGTCCCACGGATGTTGGAAAGCGTCTTCCGCAGCAGCCCATGGGTCCGGCACGACCGAACAGAAGACCTGAAGTTTTCTGTTGTGCCGGGTGGCGAACAGATCTATCACTGGACGCCCCCACAGGTCGAACAGCCTTTCCGCTACTTCCTGATGGAGGGACCATTCGGTCCCTACCACCTGGCTCTGGCGGCTGAGCTTGTCCGCCACTACATTCCTCTTGCCTGGAATGTATCTGGCTGACAGCTCTACCGAGTGAGCTACTGCCCACTCGTGCACCTGCATTGCCAACTGATGAAGCTGATGGGACACCAGTCCCCCCTGCTTGTTGACATATGCCACTACCGTGGTATTGTCGCTCATCAACACCACGGAGTGTCCCATCACTCGATCCTGGAACTCCTGGAGAGCCAGGAAGGCCGCCTTGAGCTCCAGAATATTGATGTGAAGGTGCTTGTCGTCTCGGTGCCACACTCCCGAAGTCAGCAACTCGTCCAGGTGTGCGCCCCATCCCTCGGTCGATGCGTCCGAAAACAGAAGCATGTCCGGAGGGGGAGTATGCAGGGATACTCCTATTAAGAGGTTCCTGTCGTCCAACCACCAGTGGAGGTCCTTTCTCACTTCCTCGGAAAGAGGAATGAGGAAGGACTGGGGGTCTCGGGACTGGGACCAGAGCTCCTTTAGTCTCCACTGGAGAGACCGCAAGTGAAGACGCCCGTGAGGAACTAGCTTTTCTAATGACGACAGGTGACCGATGACGACTTGCCATTGCCGAGCTTGTTGCTCCTGTCGAGACAGGAACAACTGTGCTGCCTCCTTGAACTTGCTGATACGAGAGTCCGAGGGAAAGACTTTTGCTGCCACCGTGTCTATCAGCATGCCCAGGTATTTCGTCCTCTGCTTGGGGGTGAGATCTGACTTCTCCAGATTTACCACGATCCCTATATCCTGGCAAAACTCGAGGAGACGATCCCTGTCCTGTAGCAACTGCGAGCGAGAGCTCGCCAGGACTAGCCAGTCGTCGAGATACCTCAGAAGACGTATCCCGTGCGAGTGGGCCCAAGCTGACACGAGAGAGAACACTCTCGTGAACACCTGGGGAGCGGTCGAGAGCCCGAAACAAAGTGCCCTGAATTGGAAGACCGACTCCCCGAGGACGAAGCGGAGGTACTTGCGCGAGGACGGATGGATGGGTATTTGAAAATACGCATCCTTCAAGTCCACCGTAAGCATGAAGTCGTTCTCCCTGATGGAGGCCAGCACCGATCGTGCTGTTTCCATCGTGAACCGAGTCTGGCGAAGGAAACGGTTCAAAGGAGAGAGGTCTATGACTGGTCTCCATCCCCCTGATGCCTTCTCTACGAGAAAGATCCGGTTGTAAAAGCCTGGAGACTGGTCCGACATGACTTCTACAGCATTCTTGCTCAGCATGGTTTGCACTTCTTGCTGTAGTGCGATGTCCTTCAACGAACCTGAAAGATAAGTTTGGAGATGGACCGGAGTGTAGGTGAGGGGAGGCCGAGACTCGAAGGGTAGGAGATATCCCTCCCGAAGAACATCCACTATCCAGGTCTCGGCTCCATGTCGCTGCCACGTTGCCCAATGGCTCGACAGGCACCCCCCCACCTTTGGCAGCTTCTGGGGGGGAACGCCGCCCCTAGCGTTTCCCCTTCTTCTTCTTACCCTTGCCCCCTCTACCGGATTGGAAAGGGGGCTGAAAAGGACGGGAGTAACCCCCCCTTTTCGAGGAAGAAGAAGGCTGGGTGTTTCCTCGGGACCCCTTCGAAGACTGGGACTTCTTAGGGGCCGAGGAAGGGCCAGCCTGGCCCGAAGACCTGGCTGCAGTGGAACGAGAAGACCCGGAGGTCTTAACCACTGCCTGGTGGACAAGCCGGTCGTTCTCATCGGCACGGCGTTTGTCTACCGCGGCATCCACCAACTCTCTAGGGAAGAGAGAGGAGGAACCCAGCAACGGTCCATTCCGCAGAGCAATTGCCGACTCGGGACCTACAGACTTGGCAAAGCGAGAGAGAACGGCGTCTCTTCGCTTTAACACCAAGTTTGCCCACAGGTTTGCAGTCTGGTGGGCAAGGTAGGAAATAGCCCTACCTACAGACTGGCAGAGTCTCCCAAAAGCAGAGTCCTCCCCAGGTACGATAGCGCCTGAGGAAGCGGCTACCTTCGATACTGTGAAGGACCACAGATCGAGCCAGGAGACTGCCTGAAAGGCCGCCATGGCGGTGGCTTCCAGGGTTGCAGCTTCTTGCTGGGAGAGAGAAACATTCTCTGCCGACAATTGCTGCAACGAAAGACCCGGATCCAGACGAGTCAGGTCCGGGTCAACCTGTTTAGTCAGCAACGCTCCTTCTATTGGAGAGTAAAAACGCTTCTGACGAGGTAGAGGGGGAGGAAGAAGCTTCTCCGAGCGGCTCGATCGAAGGGAACTGTCTTGCCCAGACACAAGACCGTTCATCTGATCGAGTATCCCCTCGGCAAGCGTGGACCACGGCAGCCCCACCGAAGCCTTGGGTTCCTTCTTAGGACCCCAGAAGGATTCGAGGCGCGAAGGACAATCCACAGACGAAGCCGTGGTCCCTTCCCCGAGGTCATTGTGCCGACGAATCAGCGCGATAACCTCCGAAAAAGTCCTCTGTATTTCGGGGGTGTCCGCATCCTGGGGCAGAGGACCTTCAAGTCCTTCCAGGGTGCGGTCCTCCCGAACTACTCTCCCCGCAGGAGGGAGAACCTCGGCAGACCCCTGAGGACCTTCCTGAACTACACGGGCATAGGACCTGGTCGAGCCAAGGACCGAGCCAGGAACATACCCCCATGCAGTTAAACTCTGAGGAGAACACTCCCCAGAGTTCCTCCTCTCCGACTCACGCCCTTTGGAGGAGACCGAAGGAGCGGAGGGGACAGGGGAGGAAGATCGGGCGCTCCCACTGCCCTTACTGGCAGAACCAGTAGAGGCAGCAGGCCGAGGGCGGTCACCAACCCACGGTGATGACGGGCCCTCAGGTCGAGGAGAACGTTTCAACCCAGGTGAAACGGTCTCCCGAGGAGAGCGGAGCGGCTCGCGAGAGTCGAGCCGCGCATTCGCCTCCCCTGAGCCAGTCTGGCCGCGTGGGCGCGGCCTGGGACTGGGAGGAGTCGAACGCGCGGCTGGCTGGCGCGAGCTTGCGCTGTCCTCTAGACGCGCCCCAGACTTCTTCGAGGCCGAAGCCTCTCGGGAAGACTGAGCAGGGGACTTCTTCCCTGTTTCTCCATGCACTCGGACCCTCGGGGCTGAAGCATTATCCCGGGAACCTGACCTGGCACTGGATGGAGTGCCAGCAGGAAGAGAAGGGGCACCTGCATGCCCCGGCTCTTTCTCTCGTCCCACGCCCTGGTCTGTACAGCGAGAAGTGTCCACCGTAACAGACTGGGGTATCCTGGTCTCCTTGGAGACCCGGGTACTCGGAGCAACTCGCGAACGAGAGTCCGACGCGGTCTCGCTGGCCTTAGAAGCAGGAGGTTTCTTAGGCGCAGCGGGGAGAGTGCCGACCTTGGTCTGCACACCCTTGGTTCCCGCTGCCCCTGGCCCGGAGGCCGGAACAGCGGTTCCCTGATCCGAAGATCGGGAAGAACCAACGAGAGAACCCACTGCCTTCTGTGTGGAAGGAGACAGACCCTTAGAAATCTCAGTACGAGGTTTCTTAGGGGGGGGAGAGACAGACTTCTTCTTCTTCGGCCGCGAAGCCTTGGAAGAGGAAGAGGAAGAAGCAGCAGACGACGACGACGATGAAGACGAAGATGAAGACGACGACGACACCTTCCTAGACCTCTTCTTCTTCTTCTTCTTCTTCACCATCTGCTTCAGGAAAGCAGTCAGATCACCAATCCAGGAAAGCGAAGACGCGGACTCAGGAACAGCAGGAACAGGAACAGCGGGAGGGGCCACAACAGCAGAAGGTGCAACCCGGGCAGAGACGGCGGAGCTCGGACCAGCAATTGCCTGGGCAGCGAGAGCCGCGTGTCGGCCAGGAACCGAAGTGGGCGGGGCCAGGGATGCAAGCGCCGCCCCTCCCGCATGCAGATCTGGTACGGGCCGCGCCAAGGACGCTGGAAAGGGAACTGAGGCAGACGAAGGGCCGGGCTGGAGAGACAGACGAGGAACCGTATCCAAGGCCAGGCCATGTTCAGCAACGGGGGCAGCAACAGTCACATACGGGTACGATGACGTCACCATGTAGGAGGGGCAAGTGCGCGAGAATGGTGCCAGAAAGCCAGGTGGCAGGGGAACAGCGTGCTGGCCCGCGGATGATGCCGATACCTGGGTGTCCAGATGCGAAGAAACTGAAATCGGCATCTGGACAAACCGCGAGAAAGTGACAGTCGTGGTAGTGGCTGTTGCTGCCGTGTGGGTCGTGACTGGAGGGGGGGCCATGGGAGCCAAACCTTCCAGAGCCGAGCCAGGTAGGCCCAGGTGCAGCCAGGGTGAACTTGGTATCATCGTCTGGCTATCGAGCCCAGTACCTGAAGCAAAAGTCGGGTTAATAGAAGAAGCCTCCACTCGCTCCGAAGGGAAAAACTCCCCTCCGGAACGGGAAGAGACTTCCGAGATGAAGCCGCGGTCCAACTCTCCCCCGTGCCCTTCCACAAACGAAGAAACGTAAGAGGAAGGGGAGGGGGAATCCTCACCCGAGGGAGAGGGAGCAAGAAGAGGAAGTTCGCTGGGAGGTAGAAACGAACCCGAAACATCGGCCACCAACGGGGTCGTCGGGGGCGTCTTTCCCTCGGACGACTCCTTGGTAGGCTTACGACGGTAAGATCTCCTCCCTTCGAACTTGCCCCATTGCTCGGAGGACCACAAACAACACTCATTACAAGTAGAGTCGCGTGAACACACCCGCCCCCTGCAAGATGTGCAGAGAGCGTGTGGGTCCACATCGACTCTAGATCTAAAGGAATTACACTTTTTTCCTCCCACCCCAGGACACACACGCTGGGGATGGGAGGATTTAGATGATTTATCCATAATACAAAAAAAGAAAAAGGAAAATTCCCACCAAGAATGATGAAGAGAAAAAATGCAGTCAGGCAGAGAGCGAAGAACAACGTCCGTGCGCTACGACGGCCGAAAGCAAATTGGAATGTTTACATCCACGCAGGCGGTGCTCCCGCCTCCCGGACAGTAACTGCCTAACCACCTTGTTGAAGTTCAACGGCCGTTTTCCAGCCTACGCCTGAAAGTATCTCCTAATGTAAAGGACCGAGGGTTTGTATATTGTGTCGGAACAATCACCACTTCAAACGGAGAGAGAGAGAGAGAGAGAAGTAACAGCAAAACATGACAAATACATAAATACGAGGGAACAGAAACTATACCTAAACTACCTGCAGAAATGTCACGCACAACTCTCCCACAACCCTAGCCCAGCCTAGGCTATATAGGGAAGCCTAGCCTATTCTATATAGGGTAGCCTAGCCTAGCCTAGACTCTATAGGGTAGCCTAACGTAGGTCTTATAGGGTAGCCTAGCCTAGGTTATATAGGGAAGCCTAGCCTAGGCTACATAGGGTAACCTAGCCTTGCTTATATAAGGTATCCCAGCCTAAGCTATAGTGGCAACCAATCATACCCAATCTGGCGCCCCTTGAGGCGACCAGAACAATAACTAACGTCTTTAGGAGTCACCCTTAGTTAGGTTGGGCTGGGACATCTCCCCTGTGGCCTAGCTTAGCCTGACCAGCCTATGATGGAATTCGGGCAATTTTAATAACATTTCAAGGGGTATTCGCCCCTTTAATGGCCATGATATCTATCTAGTTCCCTAAAACACCTAAATTGGGGTTAAATCAGGCACCTACATCGATCCCATGAGGGAGGCTTGTACATCAACAGGTCAAGCCCACGTATGATGGAATTAGGGCAATTTAAGCTATATAAGAGGGGTATCTGCCCCATTGATATCTGTCTAGTTCCCTAGAAACCTAAATTGGGGTTAAATAACCCCCTCTACATGGATCCCCCGAGGGAGGCTTCCTCGTACATCACGAGGTCGAGGCCACGAGCGCCGTCACTTACGTCTGAAAACCCCTTATTTATTTCCGTCCCGCGACGCAAAACCGACGTCTTTTGTTTCGGAGAGGTCAAGGGATAATTGTAGATGGTCAAAATGCGTCACTGCGACGCATTTCCGGCGTCGTTGCGACGAAAACGAGGCGGAAATAAGACGTTTAGCCTCAAATAAGGGAGAAGAATCGTCAACGTCCCTCAATTGAGGGAGAAGAAGAAACGTTAACAAACCAAGGGTGACGTTGTAGTAGTTGTATTAAGAGGCTGGATCTTCCTTTGCAACGGCTCATCCTCCTCCTCCTTCGTTATTCCTCTTATTCCTCCTTTCTTTGTGTCTGTTTAAGTCTTTCTGTCTCTGCAAAGCCATAATTCTATATAAATATTATATATATATATATATATATATATATATATATATATATATATATATATATATATACAACCTCGTGGCATTTAACCAACTCCGGTAACCAAACTTTTCATTAATATTAATTAATTATACTGTCAAAAATTGCCATTTATTCCCCTTGAATAAAATTTCCTAGTTTTCTTGAATACTTATTTTGATGTATTTCCCAGTTTCTATGATAAAATACGTTGATGTGATTGTTTTGCTCCACAGAAGCTTTTTATTATATTAACTATAGCAATGAGTTTGTATAAATTAGTACATTAATATTTAAAGTAGTAAAACACCTTTTTCGCAGATTTTATCCATCTCTATAAAATTAAATGACGTCTGATTGCAGTGTTGTCAAACTTCTTCCTGTGGAGAATGTATATGTTATTTTCTTGTTGTAAGGGCACATGCCAGTAGTTTAAGCTTGCCTTCTGGACGAAACCCCTTTTTTTTTGTATGTTGGGTTACGATTAAATTACTTTAATGTTTGTGTTTTAGTTGATGGTTTGTTACGTAACCCTGTAGTTTTGTAGATGTGACAGCTGTGCTATCCAATATACTCCTCCCGAGTTTTCTTCCAGGGTGGGAACATGAAGCTCTGCCTGTTTCGCAGCATACTCCAGAAAGGCAAGTTGTAGAAGAAATTCTCGTAAAATCCAGCCCCATCACCTCGTGAACTGTCGTCGTGATTGCAGTAATTTCTTCATAAGAATATTCTGAAATCCCCTTTTTCTTGCCATTTATGTTTTCCTCTATCGAAGTAACGTAACGTTTTGTCAATTTTTGCAGTAATATGTTAATGTTTTCTTGCTTCTTAATGTAACTTGGATGATTGTTGTGTCCTTTAAATATTAATTATATGTGTTAAACTTTTTAAATGCGTATTTGTGAACCCGTGTGGCATCACCCAAAAAGAATTGGTGCAGGAAATATAGTTGATTGTTTCTCAACTGCACTTTGTTGGAAAGAATATAATGTTTCTTGACTTCATGGTACATTTAAGTAAGTTAGTAAACTCCTCAGCACTGTAACTTGGTCTCATTCAAAGCTAGGGCAGGAGGGCTTAAGGTTGAATGAAATCGTACCGAATGTGGGCCTAAAACTTTAAAGTTTCACCACATATACCTTGATGTCACCCATCCTAAACACCTCTTTAAACCTTACATTATCACATCATACTCGTAATTATAATTATTATTATATGGAAAGGGAGCCTCAACCCCCGCCAAGGACACCCTGTGTTCCCCTGTGTCGACCACACGAGTGTTAGTAAATGAACCCTTGATACTAACGTCCACTTTATAGGGAACCGCAATCGACCACTCTTCGAAAGACCAGAGTGGAAATAATGAGTATACAGTAATATATTATTTTATATATATATATAAAATGCTGATTTTGTAAGTGTAATGTCGCGAAATAAGGTCATATTTATGTCAAATGTTCTGAAGACAAGACGCTGAACGAGCGCATTTGAATCTGTCGCATTTTGGCTCAAAAGAGACTGGATGATTTTGCTTCGTTTCCGTATGAAATCGATTAACATAATATTCTATATATTAATAAAATGTTAAAATAACATATATAATGTTTTCCTACATAAAATATTCCGAAAAATGTAAAATTGAGCTCGAATTTTCCGTAAAATGTCGAAAGCTTTGACTGGAGTAATCGTTGTATTGTATCTCAAAAAATGTCTTTTTAATTCCGCTTTATTTTGAGACAGAATCGATCAAAATAGTACATTATATATCAAAATATTATTTAAAAATATGAAAATAATTTTTTTAAATGTTAAAATGATATTTTATTATTTAAATATACCGAAATAATGTTAATTTTACGTGAAATCGTCGAGAAACAATACTAAAAAAAGGCGCCAAACGCCGCCATGTCTTCTTTAAGGCGCGAAAACCCGAAGACTCAGACGTCGGTTTGTTTACATTCCTCTGTGAAATGAAGAGAAGACGGCGTCTTATGTCGTCTTATTTCTCCGTAAATAAGCTGATAAAAGCTTATTTAAGCTTACAGTGTACTTAATTATACTTGAATATACTTATTTGTGCTTCGAAAAGAGGATTAATAAGTGATATAACGGCGTGGGAGGAGGTTAAATAGGCAACGGTGAGTGGCTCTTGACGGTGTAGATATGACCCTGCATATTTTCTACATATGTTATTTTACAGCTAAATATTTAGTTATATCTTATGGAGACGATTTCATATGTATTTTTATACATATTTGCAATTTTACACCTTAATTATTCATCCAAACTTCATTCATTAAATGTGGTTAAGGCAGGCCACTAATTTCCGGTACCCTCGTATGGGGGTATTGAATGCTTATGGGCAGGGAGGACCCTAAGGCGGGGGTGCTGGTGCCCTAGGTTAGGTTAGGTAAGGGTAGGGGTAGGCGTTGGTGATTTGAACCCACTGCTACAGATGGGTAGCCTTGGCCAGTCTCTCTCTCTCTCTCTCTCTCTCTCTCTCTCTCTCTCTCTCTCTCTCCTGGCCAGGTCAGGGCACAGTGCCCTAAGTCAGGTTTGGAAGGTAATTTCTGGCTAGTTCAGAGTACGACAGTCTTGGAAAGGTTAGCTTAAGGTTATTTTGGTCGGGTCGAAGCCTGTGCGTGAAAGTGACGTGTCGGAACAGCGAGTTAGTTATGTTGATCTGTTTTGGACGTCAGGTGTTACCTGGGGACGTCCGGGGCTTTGGAAGGGGTTGGTGCAAAGCTCATTACAGTTAAGGGGTAACCTAGGGCAAATTGCACGGGCTCTGAGCATAATTTTACTATTAATTTACCTTATACTTATGCTCGAAGCCTAAGTCACATTTATATCTTTAATATAAAAATCATACTATAATCTAGGCTATTTGTCTTTTATGGTTTAAAATTCAGATCCAATATATAGATGGAAAGGCTACACTATAGTCATAGTTGGAATTTCAGAATGAATGCAACCTAATCTCACCTACCTTGACCCAACCTAAGCTCAGATACCATGCCCTTACCTGGCCAGGGACGGGGGCTTTAACCCCCTTAAGTAAGCCATGATTCCTGTATCTGCTTACTGCACCATTCATTCATTCCCATGGGACAGGCGCTAACCTCGGCCACTCTTGAGAGTGGTTGTTGTATTAAGATAAAATATATCCTTGTCAGAATCGCAAGAATAGTCATTGGAAATTTATGCTTTGTGTAGCCCAGTCTATATCCAGTAATGGCAATGAATTGAAAAGCACAGGACTCCACAGTCTCTCAGTGATTCCAGTGACGCTTGTGAAGGCGATCTCTTGCGCAGATAGGTTGATGGGCTAACCGTTCCCATCTCGCCACACTTTTGAAATCGGCAGCATCCTAACCTATCCTGTGGAATGAAATGGAGTATGAGGTTTTGGCCAAAGACCCAGCACTGGGACCAATGAGGTCATTTAGTGCTTTGATGAATGAACATGATTTTGAAACATAAAAAATATATACATTTATACTTGAACACACACACACAATTAGATACTTTTATGCAGGTTTCACACGTGCAATATTAAAAAAAATGCTTGATGATTTAAAACAGAAAGCCTTATATAATATTTTATCAATCTGTACTTTATAAAAGCTTCCTAAATAATAATAATTATATAAATTGTATAATTGTTCCGACACAATATACAAACCCTCGGTCCTTTACATTAGGAGATACTTTCAGGCGTAGGCTGGAAAACGGCCGTTGAACTTCAACAAGGTGGTTAGGCAGTTACTGTCCGGGAGGCGGGAGCACCGCCTGCCCGGATGTAAACATTCCAATTTGCTTTCGGCCGTCGTAGCGCACGGACGTTGTTCTTCGCTCTCTGCCTGACTGCATCTTTTCTCTTCATCATTCTTGGTGGGAATTTTCCTTTTTCTTTTTTGTGTTATGGATAAATCATCTAAATCCTCCCATCCCCAGCGTGTGTGTCCTGGGGTGGGAGGAAAAAAGTGTAATTCTTTTAGATCTAGAGTCGATGTGGACCCACACGCTCTCTGCACATCTTGCAGGGGGCGGGTGTGTTCACGCGACTCTACTTGTAATGAGTGTTGTTTGTGGTCCTCCGAGCAATGGGGCAAGTTCGAAGGGAGGAGATCTTACCGTCGTAAGCCAACCAAGGAGTCGTCCGAGGGAAATACGCCCCCGACGACCCCGTTGGTGGCCGATGTTTCGGGTTCGTTTCTACCTCCCAGCGAACTTCCTCTTCTTGCTCCCTCTCCCTCGGGTGAGGATTCCCCCTCCCCTTCCTCTTATGTTTCTTCGTTTGTGGAAGGGCACGGGGGAGAGTTGGACCGCGGCTTCATCTCGGAAGTCTCTTCCCGTTCCGGAGGGGAGTTTTTCCCTTCGGAGCGAGTGGAGGCTTCTTCTATTAACCCGACTTTTGCTTCAGGTACCGGGCTCGATAGCCAGACGATGATACCAAGCTCACCCTGGCTGCACCTGGGCCTACCTGGCTCGGCTCTGGAAGGTTTGGCTCCCATGGCCCCCCTTCCAGTCACGACCCACACGGCAGCAACAGCCACTACCACGACTGTCACCTTCTCGCGGTTTGTCCAGATGCCGATTTCAGTTGCTTCGCATCTGGACACCCAGGTATCGGCGTCATCCGCGGGCCAGCACGCTGTTCCCCTGCCACCTGGCTTTCTGGCGCCATTCTCGCGCACTGGCCCCTCCTACATGGTGACGTCATCGTACCCGTATGTGACTGTTGCTGCCCCCTTGCTGAACATGGCCTGGCCTTGGATACGGTTCCTCGTCTGTCTCTCCAGCCCGGCCCTTCGTCTGCCTCAGTTCCCTTTCCAGCAACCTTGGCGCGGCCCGTACCAGATCTACACGCGGGAGGGGTGACGCTTGCATCCCTGGCCCCGCCCACTTCGGTTCCTGGCCGACACGCGGCTCTCGCTGCCCAGGCAATTGCTGGTCCGAGCTCCGCCGTCTTTGCCCGGGTTGCACCTTCTGCTGTTGTGGCCCCTCCTGCTGTTCCTGTTCCTGCTGTTCCTGAGTCCGCGTCTTCGCTTTCCTGGATTGGTGATCTGACTGCTTTCCTGAAGCAGATGGTGAAGAAGAAGAAGAAGAAGAAGAGGTCTAGGAAGGTGTCGTCGTTGTCTTCATCTTCGTCTTCATCGTCGTCGTCGTTTGCTGCTTCTTCCTCTTCTTCTTCCAAGGCTTTGCGGCCGAAGAAGAAGAAGTCTGTCTCTCCCCCCCCTAAGAAACCTCGTACTGAGATTTCTAAGGGTCTGCCTCCTTCCACACAGAAGGCAGTGGGTTCTCTCGTTGGTTCTTCCCGATCTTCGGATCAGGGAACCGCTGTTCCGGCCTCCGGGCCAGGGGCAGCGGGAGCCAAGGGTGTGCAGACCAAGGTCGGCACTCTCCCCGCTGCGCCTAAGAAACCTCCTGCTTCTAAGGCCAGCGAGACCGCGTCGGACTCTTGTTCGCGAGTTGCTCCGAGTACCCGGGTCTCCAAGGAGACCAGGATACCCCAGTCTGTTACGGTGGACACTTCTCGCCGTACAGACCAGGGCGTGGGACGAGAGAAAGAGCCGGGGCATGCAGGTGCCCCTTCTCTTCCTGCTGGCACTCCATCCAGTGCCAGGTCAGGTTCCCGGGATAATGCTTCAGCCCCGAGGGGCCGAGTGCATGGAGAAACAGGGAAAAAGTCCCCTGCTCAGTCTTCCCGAGAGGTTTCGGCCTCGAAGAAGTCTGGGGCGCGTCTAGAGGACAGTGCAAGCTCCCGCCAGCCAGCCGCGCGTTCGACTCCTCCCAGTCCCAGGCCACGCCCACGCGTCCAGACTGGGTCAGGGGAGGCGAATGCACGCCTCGACTCTCGCGAGCCGCTCCGCTCTCCTCGGGAGACCGTTTCACCTGGGTTGAAACGTTCTCCTCGACCTGAGGGCCCGTCATCACCGCGGGTTGGTGACCGCCCTCGGCCTGCTGCCTCTACTGGTTCTGCCAGTAAGGGCAGTGGGAGCGCCCGATCTTCCTCGCCTGTCCCCTCCGCTCCTTCGGTCTCCTCCAAAGGGCGTGAGTCGGAGAGGAGGAACTCTGGGGAGTGTTCTCCTCAGAGTTCAACTGCATGGGGGTATGTTCCTGGCTCGGTCCTTGGCTCGACCAGGTCCTATGCCCGTGTAGTTCAGGAAGATCCTCAGGGGTCTGCCGAGGTTCTCCCTCCTGCGGGGAGAGTAGTTCGGGAGGACCGCACCCTGGAAGGACTTGAAGGTCCTCTGCCCCAGGATGCGGACACCCCCGAAATACAGAGGACTTTTTCGGAGGTTATCGTGCTGATTCGTCGGCACAATGACCTCGGGGAAGGGACCACGGCTTCGTCTGTGGATTGTCCTTCGCGCCTCGAATCCTTCTGGGGTCCTAAGAAGGAACCCAAGGCTTCGGTGGGGCTGCCGTGGTCCACGCTTGCCGAGGGGGTACTCGATCAGGTGAACGGTCTTGTGTCTGGGCAAGACAGTTCCCTTCGATCGAGCCGCTCGGAGAAGCTTCTTCCTCCCCCTCTACCTCGTCAGAAGCGTTTTTACTCTCCAATAGAAGGAGCGTTGCTGACTAAACAGGTTGACCTGGACCTGACTCGTCTGGATCCGGGTCTTTCGTTGCAGCAATTGTCGGCAGAGAATGTTTCTCTCTCCCAGCAAGAAGCTGCAACCCTGGAAGCCACCGCCATGGCGGCCTTTCAGGCAGTCTCCTGGCTCGATCTGTGGTCCTTCACAGTATCGAAGGTAGCCGCTTCCTCAGGCGCTATCGTACCTGGGGAGGACTCTGCTTTTGGGAGACTGTGCCAGTCTGTAGGTAGGGCTATTTCCTACCTTGCCCACCAGACTGCAAACCTGTGGGCAAACTTGGTGTTAAAGCGAAGAGACGCCGTTCTCTCTCGCTTTGCCAAGTCTGTAGGTCCCGAGTCGGCAATTGCTCTGCGGAATGGACCGTTGCTGGGTTCCTCCTCTCTCTTCCCTAGAGAGTTGGTGGATGCCGCAGTAGACAAACGCCGTGCCGATGAGAACGACCGGCTTGTCCACCAGGCAGTGGTTAAGACCTCCGGGTCTTCTCGTTCCACTGCAGCCAGGTCTTCGGGCCAGGCTGGCTCTTCCTCGGCCCCTAAGAAGTCCCAGTCTTCGAAGGGGTCCCGAGGAAACACCCAGCCTTCTTCTTCCTCGAAAAGGGGGGGTTACTCCCGTCCTTTTCAGCCCCTTTTCCAATCCGGTAGAGGGGGCAAGGGTAAGAAGAAGAAGGGGAAACGCTAGGGGCGGCGCTCCCCCCCAGAAGCTGCCCAAGGTGGGGGGGTGCCTGTCGAGCCATTGGGCAACGTGGCAGCGACACGGAGCCGAGACCTGGATAGTGGATGTCCTTCGGGAGGGATATCTCCTATCCTTCGAGTCTCGGCCTCCCCTCACCTACACTCCGGTCCATCTCCAAACTTATCTTTCAGGTTCGTTGAAGGACATCGCACTACAGCAAGAAGTGCAAGCCATGCTGAGCAAGAATGCTGTAGAAGTCGTGTCGGACCAGTCTCCAGGCTTTTACAGCCGGATCTTTCTCGTAGAGAAGGCATCAGGGGGATGGAGACCAGTCATAGACCTCTCTCCTTTGAACCGTTTCCTTCGCCAGACTCGGTTCACGATGGAAACAGCACGATCGGTGCTGGCCTCCATCAGGGAGAACGACTTCATGCTTACGGTGGACTTGAAGGATGCGTATTTTCAAATACCCATCCATCCGTCCTCGCGCAAGTACCTCCGCTTCGTCCTCGGGGAGTCGGTCTTCCAATTCAGGGCACTTTGTTTCGGGCTCTTGACCGCTCCCCAGGTGTTCACGAGAGTGTTCTCTCTCGTGTCGGCTTGGGCCCACTCGCACGGGATACGTCTTCTGAGGTATCTCGACGACTGGCTAGTCCTGGCGAGCTCTCGCTCGCAGTTGCTACAGGACAGGGATCGTCTCCTCAAGTTTTGCCAGGATCTAGGGATCATGGTAAATCTGGAGAAGTCAGATCTCACCCCCAAGCAGAGGACGAAATACCTGGGCATGCTGATAGACACGGTGGCAGCAAGTCTTTCCCTCGGACTCTCGTATCAGCAAGTTCAAGGAGGCAGCACAGTTGTTCCTGTCTCGACAGGAGCAACAAGCTCGGCAATGGCAAGTCATCATCGGTCACCTGTCGTCATTAGAAAAGCTAGTTCCTCACGGGCGTCTTCACTTGCGGTCTCTCCAGTGGAGACTAAAGGAGCTCTGGTCCCAGTCCCGAGACCCCCAGTCCTTCCTCATTCCTCTTTCCGAGGAAGTGAGAAAGGACCTCCACTGGTGGTTGGACGACAGGAACCTCTTAATAGGAGTATCCCTGCATACTCCCCCTCCGGACATGCTTCTGTTCTCGGACGCATCGACCGAGGGATGGGGCGCACACCTGGAGGAGTTGCTGACTTCGGGAGTGTGGCACCGAGACGACAAGCACCTTCACATCAATATCCTGGAGCTCAAGGCGGCCTTCCTGGCTCTCCAGGAGTTCCGGGATCGAGTGATGGGACACTCCGTGGTATTGATGAGCGACAATACCACGGTAGTGGCATATGTCAACAAGCAGGGGGGACTGGTGTCCCATCAGCTTCATCAGTTGGCAATGCAGGTGCACGAGTGGGCAGTAGCTCACTCAGTAGAGCTGTCAGCCAGATACATTCCAGGCAAGAGGAATGTAGTGGCGGACAAGCTCAGCCGCCAGAGCCAGGTGGTAGGGACCGAATGGTCCCTCCATCAGGAAGTAGCGGAAAGGCTGTTCGACCTGTGGGGGCGTCCAGTGATAGATCTGTTCGCCACCCGGCACAACAGAAAACTTCAGGTCTTCTGTTCGGTTGTGCCGGACCCATGGGCTGCTGCGGAGGACGCATTCCAACACCCGTGGGACAACCTCGACACGTACGCCTTTCCTCCATTCTGTCTGATTCGCCGGGTGATCAGCCGAGTGATGATCACCCCGAATCTCAGAATCACTCTGGTGGCACCCAAATGGCCACAGGCCAATTGGTACCCGGACCTGCTAGCTCTCCTCTCCGAGGCACCGAGAGAGATTCCCCCCTGGCCCAACCTTCTGTGTCAACCTCATGCACAGCGGTTCCACCTGGCAGTGCATTCCCTGTGTCTTCACGGCTGGAGGTTATCCACCATCTCTTGCGAGCGAGAGGCTTTTCGCGCCGCGCAGCAACAGAGATGGCAGGATACCTCAGAAGATCCTCCGCAGCGGTATACCAGGGAAAGTGGTCCGTCTTCTGTGGTTGGTGTCGTCGAAGGGGTATCTCTCCGGTCAGAGCTACTGTTCAGCAGGTCGCGGACCTCCTCGTCTTCCTTCGCCGAGAGAAGCTTCTCTCCATTTCAGCAGTAAAAGGCTACCGCGCCGCACTCGGCCTAGTCTTGCGGCTGAAAGGAGTAGATATCTCTTCCTCTTTCGAGATTTCTCTACTCATGAGAAGCTTCAAACGGTCTTGCCCACCCAGGGGTCTCAGGCCCCCTGCGTGGGATGTGACTCTCATTCTAAGGAGCCTGACTCGTGCACCTTACGAGCCTTTAAGAGAGTCGTCAGACAGGGATCTGACCCTCAAGACCGTTTTCTTGCTTGCCCTGGCGTCGGCGAAGAGAGTTGGCAAACTTCACGGACTTTCCTTTGATGTAAAACACTCAAGGGGATGGGGATCAGTTACGCTCGATTTCATCCCGGATTTCGTAGCGAAGACTCAGAATCCTTCGGTCCCTGACGCACGGTTCAAGTCCTTCACGATCCCCTCCCTAGAGGACTTCGTAGATAATGATCCAGACGAGATGCTACTGTGTCCTGTTAGGGTGCTGCGGCGCTATCTGAAGAAGACTCGGCACCTCCGGCCTGAGTGTCGACGACTCTTCGTTAGCACCGGCTCGACCAAGAAAGAAGTGTCCAAGAACACCATCTCTTTTTGGCTTCATGAGACAATAAGGAGAGCGTACTCTGCTGCAGGAGAAGACGACACCGGTACACTTCGTCCGAGAGCTCACGAGGTCCGCAGCATTGGTCCATCCCTCGCGTTCCGGAAGAATATGTCGGTACCAAAGGTACTGAAGGCAGGTGTGTGGTCCCGACAGACTACCTTCACTTCCTTCTACCTCCGGGATGTTGCACACAAGTCCTTGGACACTTTTTCCTTGGTTCCTGTGGTGGCTGCTCAACAAGTTGTGTAGCTTATCCAGCTCCCCTAACGGGACAGGTTGCATCTCGCCTATGTTGTACGGTAAGGATTGGGGAGATATTTGTTGAGTGACTGGCCTCTTTTCCTTCTCCCTATCCTAAGCTCTCTTCCCACGGGCAGGGAGCGGACGTGCCGTTACAAGCTGGACCGGGCGATCGAGGCAGGTAAGCACATAACGTGAGCTTCCGTTCTATTCCTTTTCAGGTTATAGAAGCAACCCCCACTCCTTTCTCTTGCAAGGGGAGGAAAGAGTAAATGACTTTGAGACAAACCCAATGCTTGTATTTGCCTTATTGTCATCCGACGTCAATTCTTCCTAGCCTACTTCGCATGAACTGACGTTTCCCTCTTTCATGCAAAGGGTCCCACAAGTCTGACATAGATCTTGCGTTTCTTACAACCCGATCTTTTGTCAAAGGTGATTTTTCCCTTCCTCGCTCTTACGACCAGGAAGGGAAGACAAGGTGGTGAACTCCAGTCAGTTCAGAGAGACTTTTTCAGATTCCTCCCTCCAATCAGTAAGTCTCCTAATGTAAAGGACCGAGGGTTTGTATATTGTGTCGGAACAAATAACAATTTTTGAAAGTAAATTGTATTTTTCCTAACTATACAAACCCGAGGTCCTTTACAATTATGCCCACCTCATGCCACCCCTCAATCTGTACATTGGCCGAAAGGCAAATTGGATTGTTTACATCCGGGCAGGCGGTGCTCCCGCCTCCCGGACAGTAACTGCCTAACCACCTTGTTGAAGTTCAACGGCCGTTTTCCAGCCTACGCCTAAAAGTATCTCCTAATGTAAAGGACCTCGGGTTTGTATAGTTAGGAAAAATACAATTTACTTTCAAAAATTGTTATATTTAGAAAAACTTCTATAAAATTGCACAAATTTGTATCTTTTTAAACCTTCATTTTAAATTTAAACATTGCTATTCTTGTCCAAAATCTCACAAAGGTTTTTCGTCTTGCAGGTGATGTCTGCGGCTCTTACAATGTTAGAACTCACAAAATCCGCCAGCATGGGGTCCACTGTCAGACCAGGACCGCAATGGATACACACACACAGGTAGGTTACTTTTGTCCAGTAAAAATCTGTGATTCAAGAATGTGTGGCCAATTCTGAGAAGAGAAAGATGCCTTTCATAGCCTCAGATTATATTGTTAGATGAAGGTCAAGGCTGGATATTTGCTCGAATCTTTTTGTATTTTCTATTATTCAGGAGTGAGGGAGAGGCCCACCTCCCTTGCCATACTTTTCTTACATACATTACTGACGTATGGTGGGTTTCATGTCAGCGTGAGGCACTCTCCTGTAGCTGACAGCATTTTCCAGCAATGCCAACGTGAGCTGGTACCCAACAAAACTGAATTACCAAAGACTCAGAGGCCAGGCAAAATACCAGTTTTGCATTTTAGTTAAAAGACGACTACAGATATGGCTGTCATTAGTAGATTTAGAAGCATCAGCGAATGTTTTAATAGATTTTTTGATGTATCTGATTATGATCTACAAATCTGGGTTTTTATTTCCTCATCAGAAAGATCCTTCGAGTCCTGGGGTCATCCATAGTGGTTCTATTTTTTCTTCAGTTAATAAACTAGGCTCATTAAATTTATCTTTAATACACTGATTTAGAATTCATTTTAGTTTCACGTGCTGAGGAATATATTTGGCAACCGTAATCAAGATCTGACCTACATAAAGAGTCATAATAGAGTTTAAGGAAAGGCTTTCTATCTGCACCAAAGTTATAGCTGGAAACCACTTTCAAAATATTAGAAGCAGGAAATCTGAAGCCGTTGTCATCTGCCCGCTCTTGTACGGCATTCGTAGAATTTTGCAGAAGTTGGCGTGCATCAGAGGAGTCATATTTAGATACAGAAATGGCTGAGGTCATCTACATACAATTAACACTTGACTGGCTCTTGAATGCCTTCTGCTATGCTGTTATTAGCAATGTCAAAATATGCAACATTCAGTAGACTTCCTTGAGGAACTCCCTCCTCTTGAATGTATGAACTAGAAAACAGGTTTTGTTGGAGGAAAAGCCTCTTTTTAGTAGCTGCTGTGAGTCCTTAAAGAAGTTACACTCTCCTGGTCCCCCCCTCAGGGCTCCATAAGACTGACCAACCTGTTGCAAAGAATTCTCTTAGAGTTGGTCTTGGCCAGGATAGAGCTTGTTGGCACAGTGATAGAATCCTATAAAGGACTCAGGAGAGGCGGTCTCTGTCTCTTGCTGTTAGTACACGATTGGTGCAGTGTGATGGGAACAGATTTGGGGGTCATTAAATGAAACTCTGTCTGTCTTCAACCTATTGTTACCTTAATAATATTACAGTGATCTGAAGACCTTCAAACAGAACCTTATCCCAATTTTATTTATACTGTATTTGCTACGGTTTATTGATTGCTGTATCATCTTTCAATACTTATCAGAATCTTCCTATACCTAACCTAGCCTAACTTAGTACTACCAACAGTCAAAATATTATGTTCAATCTAAATTGAGGGGATCACTGCCCCTATTACTCAGCCTTTGCGTGAAGTTCATCTGTCTTCCTTTCCTTGTGCTCAGCACTCAGCCGAACACACCCAGTCTTAACTGCAGAATCAGTATCACCACAACGTTATATATGTTTGTCAGAGGAAAATGTTTATTGGCAGCGTCCCTGAAGAAGTCTCCGCAACCTCAAGCCCCAGATTCACTACGCACACACAGTGTGTTGCACTGGGTCTTCAACTTCAGTCTCCCACCACTGTAGTCCCTAGAGATGGCACCTGTCAGCATCCTCGTCTTCATCGTACGATGCCAACATAAATGAACCTATTGAAGGTGGAGGGGAGCGGATCCTATCTTGACACTCACGCTCAAGCGAACGAAGTAAAGAAGAAAGAAAAACAAATAATTAATCAAATCATACTTTAACAAACACTCAAAAATTAAATAAAAAACAAAAAACACAATGTTGTCAAAAACACAAAACCCTCTTCTCACAAACCCAGTTTTAAATATCTAACTTCCCTGGTAGTTACATATATATAGCTTTATCCCGCCAATTCGTCGCCCGCACGGCAGAAATTCAAAATTCGCGGCAATCGCCGATAGATGGTCAGGTGGCCATACCTGAGCGCCCTCTACCAGGTACTTAGAACCATTCCCAATTGTCCTCAGAAATTCCCTGCCGTCGTTCTATCAACACGTTGGAAATTCACTCTACTTTGGTTTGCTTTACTACAATTGGTGAAGTACCCATTACTTGTTTGGTTTTCGTTGATGGCTTTCGCTGATTTTGGATCTTCCCTGGATTTTTCGTTTCTCATTGTTAGCCTACTTGGTTGGTTTCTGACTGTTACAGTTGTTCTTTGTACTTGCTTTTCAAGATGGCTGACCCTGTTGTTAGAATGTGTGTTAGGGGATGCAAGAACCGGCTTCCCAAGGCTGCTCTTGATCCCCACACAGTTTGTAAGAAATGCAGAGATCATGTGTGTGCACTTGATGATAGATGCAAGGAGTGTGAAAGTTTGTCCGAGAAAGAGTGGAGAGAGTATGATCGCTATGTGAGGCGATTGGAAAAGGACAGAATTAGGAGAGCTAGATCTTCCAGTGTCCTTTCAGCTAGGTCTTCTGATAGTCAAGTCCTTTCTAACTTGTCTGATACTAATATTCCTGATCCTAACCCTAAGGTTATAGTACCCGATCCTCCTGCGGAGTCGGGAGTAAGTAATCCGTCATTAAAGGATATAATGGCTGCTATTTTGGCCATAGGAGTTTCTGTGCAATCCCTTTCTTCGGATAGGAAAGTGATGTGGGGGGCAGTGCATAGTTTGCAACAAAAGTTCGGTGACAGTGTTAGTGCAGTGGAGGGTGCGTCCGTTCGTGTCTGTCACGCTCCTAGCCCTAGACCTCTTCCATGCTCCCCAACCCCTGGGAGAAGGAACGTCGACAGGCTAAGGGAGGTGAGAGACGTTGAACAACGAGCGGACGTCCCCTCGAGCGATCCTGTTGACGCATCCCAGGACGCTCCCCCTCACCGCAGGAAAGGCGAGATGAGGACGTGTTCGTCTTCCTCGGATGACGCAAGACCCAGACGTGGTTGGCGTCAATCACAAGAATCTAGACCTATCAAGAGACGCAGGTCCCCCTTCCTGCTCCAACAACCCTCTTGCAGCAAATGGAGCTCTCCAGAGAGATTCCTGTCGGAAGAAGACGGCGTTTCTGCGCCTAAACAGAGGCGTAAGACGCATAGCTCGTCGGAGGAAGAAGACGTATACATGACTTCAGTTCACGCTTCTCCCCCGCCCCCAGAATGGGACGTGTCGCAAGCTGCGTCACCACCTCTTCATCAAAAGATCCCAGCTAGAGTCTCCGAAGTTGTGGAAGCTCGTGCAGTGCCATCTCCAGTTGTTTCCCAGCAGCAAGTGGCACCTCAAGTAAAGTTCTTGTCGGAAGTCCAGCAGTCCCTTGCGTCTCTTTTTGACTCTTACAAGTCGCAAGGACTAAGAGAAGAAACACACAAGAAGGAATCTAAGGACGTCAACAGACCCAAGAAGAGGGTAAGGCAAGAATCAGAACAACAAGACGCTAACAGCCAGCAAGATGCAAACTCGCGGCAAGTTGCAGCGCTCATAGACGCTTCCCCGCAACAAGCCGCACGAGTGACGGGAGGGAACAAGGATCGTGAAGCTCCCTCGCAGCAAGTTGGACGCATGCGTGACGCACGCAAGCAGCACGATTCACACGTTTCCCCCACTCGTTCGACATCGGAAATAGCGGATTCTTTGGAAGAGATCTTGGAAGAGGAAACTCAAGAAACTCTTCATGCCGCTGATCTGAAAAGACTTCTTACTCTTTTGGCGGACTTATTTCCTAACGATTTTCAACAGGCCGTACCTCGGAGTCCTCCCTCGCAATATTTGATGGGTAGACCCCAGAAGTCTTCCTCATTCAAGAAGACAGTGTTGGCCAAATCAGTGAAGAGAGCCTTTTCGACACTGAATGATTGGATTTTGAAGAAGAAGGAACAAGGAAAGACAACTTTTTCCTTTCCCCCGACAAGATTGGCTTCTAGATCCAGCGTGTGGTACGAGACTGGGGAAGCTCTCGGTTTGGGAGTTCCTGCCTCCTCCCAAGGGGACTTCTCCAGACTCGTTGACTCTTCACGGAGAACAGCCATGACAAAAGCCAAGGTTCTGTGGTCCACTTCGGAGTTGGATCATTTGCTGAAAGGCGTCTTCAGAACTATTGAAGTCTTCAGCTTGATGGACTGGACTCTTGCAGCTCTTGCAGAGGTTTCAGATCAGAAGAATGACACGCAAATGCACCTTATTGCCTGTCTCGATAAAGCTGTGAGGGACGGGTCGGTCGAACTTTCTGCCCTTTTCACAGCAGGTGTTATCAAGAAACGAGCTATGCTGTGTTCGTTCGTGTCTTCTGGAGTGACTATAGCTCAGAAATCTGAACTGTTGTATGCTCCCTTATCTAAACAGCTCTTCCCTTCAGAGCTGGTTAAGGATTTATCAGCAGCCCTTGCGCAACAATCAACGCAAGATCTGATCACAAGGACTGCTAGGAAAGTTCTTCCGTCAAACTTTTTAGCCAGGAAGGACAAGGAAGCTCCTCCTACGCGTCAGCCCTTTTGTGGGAGAGCCCTTTCAAGAGGAAGTCAGAGAATGGCTGCTGGAGGACAACTTCGTAAGAACCCCAAGCAGCAACCCAAATCCAAGAAATGATCACAACCACCTCCAGACACAAGTGGGAGCCAGGTTATCCCACTTTTGGCAAGAGTGGAGCCAAAGGGGAGCGGACGTATGGACAGTCGAAGTTTTGAAGGAAGGATACAAGATTCCCTTCCTAAGGAAGCCCCCTCTTTCACAAGAACCGTTAGAGTTGACAGCTACTTACTCGGGGAGCAAAGCAGCAGCTCTTCAAGAACAGGTGACCCAGATGCTATCAAAAGCAGCAATAGAAGAGGTAAAGGACCTCTCGTCAGAGGGTTTTTACAACAGACTTTTTCTGGTACCCAAGAACTCGGGGGGTTGGAGACCAGTTCTGGACGTAAGTCCACTGAACAAGTACGTAAGCAAAGTCAAGTTTGCCATGGAAACATCTGCGTCAGTCCTAGCAGGCACCAGACAGGAAGACTGGATGGTTTCGATAGACCTACAGGACGCGTATTTTCACGTACCAATTCACCCGAACTACAGAAAATATCTGAGGTTTGTGCATCTCGGGACAACCTATCAGTTCAGAGCACTTTGTTTTGGACTAAGCACGGCTCCTTACGTTTTCTCTCGAGTGGCATCGAACGTAGCTCACTGGTTACATCTAAAAGGGATACGGATTTCGATGTACCTGGACGATTGGCTAATCAGAGCCAGATCGCAAGCAAAGTGTCTGGAGGATCTACAAGTTACAATGAATTTGACGCAACAATTAGGTCTGGTAGTAAATCTAGCCAAATCGCAGCTAACGCCTTCACAGGACATCATCTACCTGGGGATGAGGATTCAGTCAGTGGTTTTTCGGGCTTTTCCAGCCCCGAAACGCATTCTAGATTGCTTAGAAAAGGTGAAGCTCTTTCTAGGGAGATGGACCTGTTCGGCGAGGGAGTGGATGAGTCTGCTGGGGACCCTCTCCTCGATCGAACAATTCGTCTCCCTGGGAAGACTACATCTACGTCCACTTCAGTTCCATCTGTCAAGCTATTGGAAAAAAGGCCAAGATCTGGAGACGTGGATTCCGATCCCTCTGGGAATCAAAAATCATTTGAGTTGGTGGAACGACCCCAAAAAACTTCAATTAGGCCTCGAACTTCAACAAAAGAACCCCGACCTAGTGTTGTATTCAGACGCATCGGACATGGGATGGGGTGCAACGCTGGGGAAGGGCGAGATCTCAGGTCTATGGGAAAACCATCAGAAGAAATGGCATATAAATGTCAGGGAACTGGTGGCCATTCATCTTGCACTAGTCCACTTTCAGGAGAAGGTCCAGAACAAGATTGTACAGGTCAACGCAGACAACACCACAGCATTGGCCTACATCAGGAAACAGGGTGGCACTCGTTCGGTTTCCCTTTACGAGGCAGCAAAAGATCTCCTGCTGTGGGAAGAAACGAACAACTTAACTCTGATCACCCGCTTCATAGAGGGAGAGAAGAACGTCAGAGCGGATCTTCTCAGCAGAGGAAGACAGGTTCTCACGACAGAATGGACCTTACATCACGATGTGTGCAACAGGCTTTGGAATCTGTGGGGAGAACCGTCAATAGACCTCTTTGCGACACAGAGAACGAAGAGGTTACCAGTCTACTGCTCTCCAGTCCCAGACCAGGAAGCAGTGGCAGTGGACGCCTTCCTCATGAATTGGGAGAGACTAGACATGTACGCTTTTCCTCCATTCAAGATCCTAGACAGAGTCATGAAGAAGTTCAGAGAGTCGAACGACGCCCGCATGACCCTGATAGCTCCATTTTGGCCCATGAGACCATGGATCACGGAGGTGATGGAGTGGCTAGTAGACACCCCCAGATCGTTACCTTGTCGGAACGATCTACTCAGACAGCCACATATAGAGAGATACCATCAAAATCTCCTCACTCTCAACCTAACTGCCTTTCGACTATCGAAAAACTGGCAAGAGCGAAGGGCTTTTCAAGGGAAGCTGCAAGAGCCATCGCGAGAGCGAGGAGAACGTCCACACTCAAGGTGTACCAATCAAAGTGGGACGTATTCAGAGAATGGTGCAGGAAAAATAACATTTCCTCTTCCAGTACCTCTCTAACTCAACTGGCAGATTTTCTTCTGCATTTGAAAACCCAAGGAAACCTAGCAGTATCTACCATCAAGGGATACCACAGCATGCTTGCTTCCGTCTTCCGTCACAGAAATATTGACGTGTCGGGAGACAAGGACCTCACGGATCTCATAAGGTCTTTTGAGACAGTTAAGAGGAAGGACAACCCGACCCCCTCTTGGAATTTGGACGTAGTCCTAAAATTTTTAACCTCGAATAGGTTTGAACCTCTCGACAAGGCTTCATGGAAGGATCTCACTAAGAAGACCCTTTTCCTGGTCGCTTTGGCTACAGCCAAGAGGGTAGGAGAACTACAAGCCTTTAGCAAGAAAGTAGGCTTCAATGGGGAAAATGCAGTCTGCTCACTTCAACTTGGTTTTCTCGCTAAAAACGAGAACCCTTCTCAACCATGGCCCAGATCTTTTTCCATACCAGGGCTGTCTCATTTAGTAGGACAGGAAAAAGAGAGAGGCCTTTGTCCAGTTAGGGCCCTAAAATTTTATCTACAGAGGACCAGAAACATGAGAGGTCAGACAGATCACCTCTGGTGCTCAGTGAAGAAACCTTCGTTACCCTTATCAAAGAATGCACTGGCGTTCTTTATCAAGGACTTAATAAGGGAAGCTCACCAAGAATGTGACGAGAAAAGCTTCCCAATCCTCAAAGTCAAAGCGCACGAAGTAAGAGCTGTGGCGACTTCGATGGCTTATAGACACAACAGGTCTATGAAATCGATTTTGGAAGCGACTTTTTGGCGAAGCAAATCTATCTTCGCAGATTGTTACCTGAAAGAAGTACAGACCCAATATGAGGATTGCTGTTCCCTGGGTCCGTACGTTGCCTCCGGCGCCGTAGTTGGAGAGGGTACTACTGCCTCTACCCTATAACCTTTTTTTTTTGTATTATACCCTTGCCTTTTTCTTGATTTGAACTCACAGGTTGTCTGTGAAGGTTGTTGCAACCTTCCACAGTCTGGGGTTGCAAGTCTAAGTTAGGTTTTATGGAGTGTGTTATTTAGTGATTTTAGTGGGTCAGGTGGTCAGCTCTTTGTCCATGGCTATGCCAGGATAGCAAGGGTGGTGGTCTAGTCATGTTAAGGTTGAGGACCGTGTGACAGCCCCATAGAGACTTTCTACAGCCCCCTGGATGGGTCGCTGGGTCTCTCAAGGAATGCAGGCGAATGAGGCAGGATAATCATGAAGCCAGCTTCCTTATCAGGTAAGAACCAGAGTATGTTTACAGCTAATATTTAGTGTTTAGTAATTATACGAATTCCCAACGGTGTTTTGGTTCTCTAACCCACCACCAATGGTGTCAATCAGCTATATATATATGTAACTACCAGGGAAGTTAGATATTTAAAAATGGTATTTTCATTATAAAATAAGTTTTTAAATATACTTACCTGGTAGTTACATATATAAAAGGTCCCTCCCTCCTCCCCTCTGAGAACAGGGCCATGGAATTTCTGAGGACAATTGGGAATGGTTCTAAGTACCTGGTAGAGGGCGCTCAGGTATGGCCACCTGACCATCTATCGGCGATTGCCGCGAATTTTGAATTTCTGCCGTGCGAGCGACGAATCGGCGGGATAAAGCTATATATATGTAACTACCAGGTAAGTATATTTAAAAACTTATTTTATAATGAAAATACCATTTTTCCATACGACCACCACACTGTCCCACAGGGATGACCTAAGCTCTACATCATGGCTGTCCTGAGATTTTCTTGTAGGCGTCCCAAATTGCTGGGTAGCAATGTCCAGAGGGAGATTTTTCCCCTTAGAAGGGAGAAAAAATGTTCTCATTCCTTTGTAGCATTATCTGATACTGGGAGGGTGGAGACAAATGGCTTCGTTTCTGCCATAAACTCTCGTTTCCCAGTCATCACAAAATTCTGAGATTGCGTCTTCACGTGACCGACTGTTTCAAAAGTGACGAGACAGAGAGCGGATGCCTCCCAGGGAGGTTATTGGTTCTGTCAAATTGCTATTTACTACATTTTCCATTAAACTGGAGAAAAGTTGCTTCTACGTGGCTTTGATTGCTGCATTACTAAGCAGGATAACCATCGCATTCAACGAGTTCTGAATTCCTACTGATGGAGGGACCAGTTGCTGCCATTCAGTGTTGGGAGAGGCCACTGTCCCAGAATTCTATAAGCTCAGCCTCAGTCAGTTTTCCTTTCATTAATGAGGTATTTTCCATCCAGGGAAAGGATGCACAGTGAGGTTTCTCACCAAGGGCTCTCAGTATCGTTCTCAGGGGCAGATATTGGTGCCCGTACTACATTCTGATTGAGTTTTGTCCATCCTGGTCTCAGGTGTTACCAGTTGGAGCTCTGGGAGTAAGCAGGTTGTCTTCAACGGAGGACCTACACAACCAATTCAACTCCTTTTTGGCTGTAAGATTTTTTATCCTGTTTCCATGACCTAGGATTTTTGGTGAGAATCCTATCTCTGCCCAGACAGACTGTGCAGCAGCCTCTCAATCCTGTAGTTGAAAGGATGAGACATTTTACATACCATACCCGTTTCCATATTCAGGACACCTGAATTCCTCTCAGGAATCATGGATAGCATCTCGGTGTTGCCGTTTAATAGCAAGTGAGTCGTCAAAGCAGTCTCTTGTGGTTGTCCTCGATACTGTTCGTGATTTCCTCTCGGAATCTGAAAGTATTACAAGTGGAATTTTCCTGTTAAGGAAGTCTGCATGAACTGATTCAGCCAAGGTAATCGTACCATCACTGCCTGGCAGTATAGAAGTCCAGGATATATCACTACCTCTCAGTACGTGCTTGCAGCATGGGAAAGGCAAGATTCTCACGGAGTATCTCCCTCCATGCAAACCAGAAGACTGTTCCCCAGATCTTCCACATTCAGAAGGGAAAGTTCACTGGCTCTATCCACTTTGTGTCAGGTAACAGTGACCTCTCTCCCAAGGAGAGAGACTTCGTCTCTGTCGGGGGAGCAGAAGTGGGCGTTCCTAGAATCCACTGCTTTTGGGGTACTGGCCCAAACGTGGATTCTGCTTGGAGAGGGATGGAAACGCCGCCGTGGTTCTCCTTCTTCCATACCCCTGCTGAAATCTACAACTGACAGAGACAGCTTAAAAGTGAGGTCTTTCACCATTTCAACTTGCTGCCAAGGGCACGTGGCATATTTCACAGACGTCGGGCCGGCAACCGAATTCTTTTTGATTCCTTCTGGGTCTGGTTCATGGCTGGTAGCGGTGGGACGTTTCCACAGGCACCAGCAGACTGAGCAATGCGCTGTGGCACAGGTAATGTGCAAGTCCTGTGTAATAGTAGCCAAGTAGTGATAAAGACTACCTAGTGTTAGCTATAGCTACTTATATCACAATATAGGCCGCAAACACTTCAAATTAACCCAGCCTACATGACCACAAGTACATGTCTATGGTTGGTAGGCCACATCCATGAAATAATAGTAATGTATTAAGATATTAACTCCCAGTTACTACAATAACATTACCTTAAAGGAAGGATTTATTCACCAATGCTTCTCAACTCAATTAAGACAAAACTGAAGATATCCTGATCAACCGGTCTATTCCCAAGCACAAGGTGAAGGTAACGATAGCCTAAGCTGTAGGTTACGTTAGTCGGTACATAAATAAAATCATTATTGGAATGATCGTACCAAAAATGCATAAAATCGTTATCGTAAGGATTTTCAAAAGTTTGGCAAAGCTCACCATCACGAATAAATACTTTTGTATTCCCTTAGGAAATATATATATATACATCAGGACAAATGCCCAACACTTGTGGCAGGAGTGATGCCCGTTGGAAGAAGATCTGCAGGAATTACTTTCAAACTGGGAAGAATCCTGAGATGAAGGTAACTGGGGAACTATCAGCATCACAGAATCCTTTAGTCTGATCAGAAAATCCTAAGGCTCGTAAGTCGAGCACGATTGGGAATCACGAACGCGGCCGCGTTTCGTAAACAAGAAAGTTAGGCCCCCTGTAGGGGGGTAGTACCATCAGTTCACCTCAGGGGGTGCACTGTAGGCATTACTAAAGGTTCTTTGCAGTGTCCCTTCAGCTGCAACCCCTTTCACTCCTTTTACTGCACCTCCACTCATATTATCTTCCTTCCATCTTGGTATCCACCCTCTCCTGACAGTTACTTCATAATGCAACTGCTTTGAGGTTTTCCTCCTGTTACACCTTTCAGTCCTACCTACTCTCAGTTTCCTTTCCAGCACTGAATGACCTCGTAGGTCCCAGTGGTTGGCCTTTGGCCTTAACTCTGTATTCCATAAGGAAGTTGGGCCGCCCCAATTTACCCTTTCTGTCAAAAGGGCAGTGGAGATGGCGTCGACCTGTCGTCACGTCTGCGCAAGTATGACGCAGAGCCCGGGTAATCGCTGTGGGACAGGAGACAGAGCCCTCCTGCCCCCGAGTCCTCTATAGTGCTCTGTCACTGTGCCAACAAGCACTATTCTGGCTGAGACCAACTATAAGGGTGTAACTCCTTCGGGGACGAACGGCAGCTACTCTATCAATAATTCTGTTGCTCACTTTAACCTTAATATATCTTTCTGTTTATAAATCTTATCACGTTACCCTCTTCCTAACTCCATCAGCCTTCTGTGGGTCAGAGAAAACCCCAATAGTTGGCGCTGTTCACCAATTTGATTTGATAATAGTCAGGGGTCGAGTGTAGACTTATTCTTCCTGAATCCAAACTGAGGAGGTACCAATTTATCTGGCTAAAGACACCAGACCAGTAGAGTATTCATCATCTTCTCCATTAAATAAGGGCGATAGATCCATAACTAGTAGGACCTTTCTTTGATTTGGCAACGGGTGTAACGAAGGAGATTCTCCAACTCTTTGGAAGGACGCCCGTCTCCCAGATCTTGGCTCTTTTAGCGGGAATTTGGTGTTAGAAGCTTCCTCGTTATGACTTCCAAGATCCAACCTAATTTGAAAGTTCCTTATGTTTTGGAAGTCAAGGAACTACTAATTGATTGGGCTGGAAACTTCCAGCAGAATGACTTCTTCCCAGTTGTTCTGCAACTACTTGAGGACTGGCAATGAGGAAATCATTACTTTTTACTCTTTTAATGTTGGAATGAGAATTGGAATATAATTGCCTGATAATTTTCATATTTTCTTCCGTACGATTCTGGAGGGCGATTCTGAATTGATGTCGTTTTTATATTTAAGCCACGATTCTCTCTTTACTTCTCTGAAGTACTGTACTGTACTGCCCCTTTTTTTGTTGAAATTATGCTGATAATGAACTTTGCTTTAGAAGATCCACTTTTCTTACGTTTTCTAGAACGTTTTCTGGTGATTTCCCCAAAGTTACCACAAGTGTTATTCCACCGTGGAACTGCTGGTGTTTGGAGGTGACCTGAAGAGATAGGAAGAGTCTCAGAGGATTCAGTAAAATTGATTGACGCCATTTTGGTATTTTCACCTTCCACTTCGGCCAGTCAGGTTGGGGGATTCTTAACCTACTTCACGTGAATGGGGTAATGATCGAAGACTCCCATAGTGGGGTAGCGCCTTCGGTGTACCTATGCGGTGCACTGTAGGCATTACTAAAGGTTCTTTGCAGCGTCCCTTCGGCCCCCAGCTGCAATCCCTTTCACTCCTTGTGCTGTACAGGTAGTTCCCCAGTGACCTGATTGTTACTTGAAAAAATCGTAACTTGAAAATATCCTAGGCTACACTAGGGTATACGGTACAATCTATACATATATGGCAGCCTAGACTAAGTGTAGGATACATTATACTCTATGCATATACGGTATAATTATTATTATCAGCTAATTCTGGAGGTTCAATGCAGATTGACTTTTGATGTTTCAGTACAAACTGAGAAACTGAATAACACAAACAAGAATCAGACGTGTACTGTACAGTGGTACTCTCCAAGATTCGGTCTGTTGTCGGCGTACTTGAATGGCATCGGGCCGTTGATGGCTGCACATAACTCAAAATCGGAAGAAGAGGAGGATGACTAAGGAGCAGGATCACCAGCTCGCTCCTCTTCAGGTAGTATTTCTTCGGCTGTTAGTTCAGGTGTCACAGGGGGTGGGATTTCGAGGAAAGAGCCGTCACGAGATGTAGAGGGTCGAGGCTCCATTGTGGGGGAAGGGATGGTGGAAGGTGATTCATTGTAGCTTGCACAGCGTATTTTAACGTTCTTCGTAAATGACTCGGCAACATGCAATAGAGTCTTGATCTGCTTTCTCAACTTCAGGAGATCGTTCCAAGCTCACATCCATTTGACTGAAAAGTTTCGTGGCATGTTCAGTTCAGGCAAATGCCTCTGCCTTTGTTTTTGTCTTAAACTTTTGCTCTTCTTCATTTCTTCTTCCTCTTCTGCTCTTTTTCTCTCGTCTGCAAGTGCAGTTAAATCTTCTGCCGTTAGCTCTGCATCTTGCGCATCTATGAGTTCATGGACATCTTCCTCTTAAAGTTCTAAATCTAAACTTGTCTCAGATTTCAAGATCTTTTTATTAATTTGCACAACTTCATCCTTATCGAAACCTTTGAGTGAGTTCGCATACACTTTCAGCAGATTTTTCCAAATCCCGTTCATACACTCTTTCTTTACCTCCTTCTTCCGGGCCCTTCCGACGTTCATAGTGGTGTTCGGAACCTTGAATGCCTTCCAGAATGTTGGGAGCTCTTTCTCCTCATTATCCGTCGCCTGAACGGCCTGAGCAGACGTGTTCCGAAGATAATAGGCCTTGAACGTAGCCACGGCACCCCCGTCCATCAGTCGTGTGAGAGAAGTTGTGTTTGGTGGCAGAAACACAACTTTTATGTCCTCATTAATATCTCCGACGTGCTGAGGGTGGGTGGCCGGGAGCATTGTTGAGATTTGGCTGAGTTTTGAAATGGATGTTGTTTTCTTTACAATAATCTTTCACTTCTGAAATAAAGATTGCACAAACCAGTCTTTGAACAGCAGTGCTTCCGTGCTTTCTTATTATGGCGGTGATGCACAGGTAGCATATGCTTGCTGATTCTTGCTAATGCCCTTGGATTGGCAAACTCAAATCATTGTGAGACGAATCATTGTAACGAAGAACTACCTGTCCCTCCATTCCTGTTCTCTCTCTTCCATCTTCCCGTCCAGCCTCTCCTAACAATCGATTCATAGCGCAACTGCTTTGAGGTTTTCCTCCTGCAACAACTTTGAAACCTCTTTACTGTCAAATTCTGTTTCGTCGCTGTATGACCTTAGAGTATAGGTCCCAGCGCTTGGCCTCTGGCCGAAATTCTATATTCTGTTCCATTCTGAAATTTGAATTTTTGTAAATGGGCACCTCGGTGGAAGATGGAGACACCAGACTGCCAATGGTTTCTCCAATATAACTTTGATAGCCACAGCCTGTAAATTGTAGATTTCATCTCCTGATTTTCCATGAAAATGCTTGTATATTGCTCACACCATCATCCACAGATACCTTTTTTGAAACCGGAGGAGTTTCATGTGCAATATCTTCCAGACCACTAGAATCCAAATTTTGACAAGACCTGGAAAGAGCAGCTTTCTTGAATGGGTTCAATCAAGGCATGAAGAGTAGCGTTATGTAGATTTATTTGATACCTCGAATCTCATTATTTCAGTGTATGTAGATCCTAAGACTTTGTTTTCCCTGGAACTTGGCTTTGAAGTTTTATCTTGACCCGTTGTCACATCCAGATTTTTCTTAGCTGTATCAGGGGTAACCTGATTGCTAGAAGCAGCACACAGATTGGGTGATCTGTAATTAGGATTCGGGGGAAGATTTGGAGCAGCAGCTTTCCAAGCGACCGACGAAAATGTCTGCAGGGGGTCTTCGTGAACCCTCCTCAGGAGCTGTCTAGTGCCAAAACTTGTGTGTTCGTTTTCTGCTGTTTCAAGTCTGTCCTGATTAAGTTTATAGAAAGGACACTGTCTCCAGTTAGAGCAGAACAGATATAGAATCTGGCATTATTACAGTTTGCACTGACATGACCGTACTCAAAGCATCCATGGCGCTGAGTTGGACACTTTCGAAATTTTTCCACAGGCAGGTTAATGCGGTTGATCTTTACGTAGCCAACTTCACAGCTATTACATCTTTAGGGCATCTTCCTAGGATGTCTCTTTCATTCAAATCACAAAGGTCTCTGCTGTATAAAACTCCCCTTACAGAGTTAAAGGTTTTATGGGGAGGTGCTGATGCACTGTGCTGCCTTCACTAAAAGATTCCTACCATATCTTTTGATGTTGGTCTCAGGAATGCCACCTACTTTCTCTTCTAGGTTTTCCCAGGCTTCAGCAAAGTTGCTTTTTCATTCTTCACAAAACACAACATGCCAAATAGGGGTTTTCATATTCCTAATGATGTTTGTATCTTTATGGCTTATTTTTTGGGATGAAATCTCCCTCACCCTCGTCAAAATTTCTTGTATCGAACAGCTTCACTTTTCCCTTAATTTCAAATCATTTTGATGCTTTAAAAGCTTCAAAGTTTGCATCAAAAGATTCTCAGAGTTTAATCTAGTTCTTAATATTAATCCAAAAGGCTTTATATAGTCATACACCTTCGTCATCACCTTGAGTCGTCACCATGGCGGTGTTTGGTCGAGGAGATCTTTTTGGTGTGTGAAAAAAGGTACTGTGTCCTCCCAATGCCTTGGGAGGCAACAGGAAGAGCCCCCTTAGGGTCAGGAACAACCAGAATACGATCACTGACACACGCAGGGCCTCGGAACTGAGCTGCGACAGACTTTGACGACCCGGTCATCTGTCCTCCTGAGTTTTCTCTCATCGAGAATGGATGTGAGGTGCACTGTAGGCATTAGTTAAGATTCTTTGCAGCGTCCCTTCCGTGGCCCCTAGCTCCAGCCCCTTTCATTCATTTACTGCACCTCCGTTCATATTCTCCTCTTCCACCTGACTTTCCACCCTCTCCTGACAATTGTTTCGTCGTGCGTCGGCTGCGAGGGTTCCCTCCTGTTGCACCTTTCAGACCTCTCACTGCCTGTTTCCCTTTCAGCACTGAGTGGCTTCTTAGGTCCCAGTGCTTGGCCATTGGCCTTAAATTCAGCGTTCCATCAAGAATGGGGCTGGCGTAGTCACCCTCGCGGTATACCTGCGATGGTTTCGAATGCGGCGCTGAAGAGGCACAAAACCGCCAGACCTCCCCAGGAAGCGAAAGAGGAGGTTGGGAGGTGGAGATCAGCACAGGTCAGGAGGAAGAGGAGGACAGCGCAGGAAGAGGGAAGCAGGAAGACTTTCAGGAAGGGAAGTGAATTCCCAATGATCAGTCGACCCCACTGCAGAGATGGAAGGCCCAGGGAATGCATTCGACAAGGGTTGAGGGCTGCTTGCAGCGTCCCTCTGGTCCCTAGCTGTAGCCATCTTCTGTCTGCTTCTAATGTAGCCTTTTACTTGACCTCTGCTCTGCTTCCTTCGTCTATCTTGCTGTCCAGCCACTCTAATTCCCTTTTCTAAACTGTCTGAAGCCCTGAGTGGCTGGCCAAAAGTGCCGCAGGGCTGGGCTGTGTAGCCAGATCTTACCCTGACCTAGGACATGGGGTCTTACTGATCAGATCCCCAAATTGATCTTATGAATTGTCTTCCTTAGTTTTGCATTGAGTTTGAATCACTGAGGATATTATAAAGTTCTACATTTTTTACAATAACTTTATTATATCATAGATGGGAGATTCACTGTCGCACTGAAGGTTGGTGACAGGAAAAATAGGACGGGTCTGGAAATATGAGTAAAACTGTAGAAGAAGAAATACAAAAGTTTTTATTGGATGAGAAAACGATGAACATATTAATTAGGACGTTTATTCGTTCCTACGAGAGTACAAACTGGAAATCTTCCATTTGCTTTTGGTTACTGAAATTTGGCAACCAGGTAGGCAAAGGGTTGGGATTCCCACCCACTTAGGTGACCTGACTGTTAGCATTCGCTTTTTCTTTGGCCCCACCAGGGTGAAGATGCCTACACTGCTGGATTTTTCACCCGAATATCGTCGTCGAAGATCTTTTACTCTTTTGGCATTGGCTTTTGTTTTCCCTTTACTTTCGACTGTGGGATGAGTATCAATGCCTCTCAGGGATCTCCTTCAATAACTCCTGCTTGGACTGTCCCTGGATGCCCCCTTCTGTGGCTAACCCCTGCTTGGACTGTTCCTGGGTGTTCCCCCTTCCAGCCGTCCAGTCCGTCAGGGCGAAAAGGTCGCGAGGTTGGTGACCAAACCGTCTGCTGTGCTCCTGACAAGGCAGGAACTTCCGACGGGCGTTCCCATATGGGTGTCGACTCATCCCCTGCCTTGGTGGCTTCTCCGTGGTGTCCGACAAAGACTACGATGTTAGCAAAGACCCTGTGGCCTTCTTGGGGCCCTTGGCCACAGACTCATTTGCTGTTTCTGTCCCTGCTGCTGCTGCTGCTCCCTTCCTAGTCAGGATTCCGGCCTCAGTTCCGTATTCGATGGTCAAGAAGGAAAAAGGTCGAAGCAGCACCATTCATCATTCTCGTCTGCGACCTCCTCTTTCTCTTCCTCCTCCTGCTCCTCCTCCTCCTCAATGTGGGGAATGGAAGAAGGCTCAGAAGACTGTCCTCCACAAGAAGGCTCACGGAGTCTCTCGTAGAAGCCTTCTTCTTCCTCTAAGAGAAAAGACAGTCCATTCTCTACAGATGTGGTAAATTTCAGCATCTGCCCTGTAACCAAAAATAGCACAGTGTAGATTAAAGGTACACGTAGCCCCGTGCCATGTAATATACACCCCATTGGGGTGTAGATAGCTAAAATCACTGTTGGCTACACGTACTAGTTTTTGGGGCTCAAGTAAAGTAAGAGATTTTTATATTTGGAAATTGAAAATGCTTCAATATTTTGCACTATTCATCTAAAATCACGAACTCGTAGAGTTGTGTCAATAACCTTTGTTAGCTCTTATGTCGCACGAGTGAAAAACTTTTGGGAATCGATCACTTTGATTTAATGTTTAACATCTGGTGTTTGCACGGATGTCCCTCTCTCATTGTGTCGTGCAGTTTTCTCTAATCGTGGGTTGCATTCTGTACTTGCGGAGGTCTCCTGCCCGTGGAAGTATAAGCAATGAATTCTCTAATCATCAAGTATGTTGGAAAGGGAAGAAGGTGGATTTCTGTAGCTGAAATTGGCGTTTAGCCATCGGGGAATTCTCCAGCTCTTCCAGTTGAATTCACAAATATGTCGACTGATTTGTCTATAGTTTTATAAATTCTCCGTTGAAATTCAGTTTTAGATGTAAGGTGTTGCTGTGTTGTAACCCCAAGAAAAAGCACCTGTTGGATTGTACTGTAGTTCCTTTGCGCTATGCGTATAATCAGGGATTATATTCCAGGTCTCGCATAACCCGTTTTAAAATTATATACAGAAAAGAAAGGAAACCAGTTTTGAGAGACTAATGGTTATGCATTAAACAGTCTCAGTCTTTTTGTATAGATGATTAGAGTCTTGGCAAAAATATTTTGTAATGATGATAGACATTGATAGGAATGATACCAGTCTCAAGGGAACACTTGTGTGTGAAAAAAGTGTAGTATGTTGTAAGAATCCGTCCTGAAATGTGGAACTTGACGTCTCCCTTCTCCGTGGCACTGAATGCAACCAGGAGGGTTAAAATGACGTCAGAACTTGCATCAGTATCGCCTTGGAAGAGCGAGATGCAAGATCCGTTATTACACTCTCCGGTTGGTCACGAAAACGGCGACAACTTCTTGTCTTTAGGTCCGCTTGTGGAATTCAAGGTGGAGCCAGAAACGGGCGAGGTCTTTGAGGCTGATACGAAGTGCTCGTGCGGAGTACAGACAGAGAATGACGTTCTCAGTGGCGGTGTGGAGGTGGAGGAGGAGTAGGAGGAGGGACATCCTAGCGAAGAACTTGAAGTTCCTCTCCTAACTCGGGTGGAAGTCCCCGAGAAAAAGAAGCCGTACGTCTGCAGGTATTGCGAAGAGGCCTTTGGTGACAGGTACTCCCTCAACCTGCATGCCATAACTCATGTTGGGGAGAAGAGGTACAAAGCCTTCTTCGGGAAGAACAAGCTGACGAAACACGTGAGAACCCACACAGGCGAGAAGCCTTACACCTGCGGGGGCTGTGGCTCGGCCTTTAACACGAAGTGCTGCCTCACCAACCGCGTGAGGATCCACTCGGGGCAGAAGGCATTTGTTTGCGGTCAGTGCGGGAAAGCCTTCACCGTCAGGAGCTACCTCACCAAGCACTTGAAAGGCCACAGTGGGGTCAGACCATTCAGCCGTAACTTGTGCGGCAAGGCGTGTACCCACAAGAGCGACCTGACCAGGCACGTGAGGGCACACACCAGCGACCAGCCCTTCTCCTGCCACATCACCGGACACGCGCATGCACGCCGGGGAGAAGCCCTTTGCGTGCAAGGAGTGCGGGAAAGCCTTCGCCCACACGAACAATCTCAGGCGGCACGCCTGCACCCACACAGGGGAGAAGCCGTTCGCCTTCGACACCTGCGGGAAGGCTTTTCCATGGAAGGTTGACCTCGCAGCTCACATCAGGGTTCACACAGGGGAAAGGCCGTACGAGTGCAGCGTCTGTGGGAAGGCGTTTGCCCAGAGGAGTCACGTAAGGACGCACGCCCGCGTTCACGCCGGGGAGCGTTCGTGAGAGAGAGAGAGAGAGAGAGAGAGAGAGAGAGAGAGAGAGAGAGAGAGAGAGAGAGAGAGAGAGAGAGAGAGAGAGAGAGAGAGAGAGAGAGAGAATTTCCTCAGGTAAACAGTCTTAAGCGATCTTTCAATGCTGTGAGGTCTTTTCTTTGTCACTAAACAGACTCTTTCGCTTATCAGAAAGCCAGGCCCCCTCCCCAGAGTGTCTGTTGAAGTCGAGGTGCTACTCACGAACTGTTACCCCACGCTTGAATCCTGGTGTGGGCGTAAGGAACTGAGCAGGTAGCGGCCAGTAATGGTTACTTTGCCAGTCAGTGCTGGCAGTAATGCCCATGAATACCCAGTGCCCAAAATCTGGGGTAAATTAGCCTCAGGATTTTATGAATATTGATATTTTGTAACTTTTTCTGCTTATTGAGCGGCTTGATTATTATTATTATTATTATTCTTATTATTATTATTTTATTTATTATTACTGTTATTATCATTATTTACTCATTCCAGGATTTCACAGCCACAGAGATTAGGCTACTCAGTCTTTGCAACTTCTGTCTGTGCTCAACAGATCGTATCATATTTTATATACGTTTTAATCATGAAGCTGTCTGTTAAACAGACTGAGTTCTAAGCCTTCCTGTTTATGTATGGGTTTTCTGTAATAAGAAGTCTGTGAAGTCTTTGAATGAATATTCCCTGATCTCTCTCTCTCTCTCTCTCTCTACTCGTTATTCTTCTTCTTATTACGAAGAAGAAAAGAGAAAACTCAGCCAATATAAGATTATGGAGTGTGCGAGAGAAATTATAATAGTTGTATATTGGAGTCTTAATGGTGTATATTATGTGATATAATGATTTTAGTTATATATTATGTAATATAATAATGATTCCAATTATACAACGAATTGCTATAGTTATATCACAGGATCTTTTGTATCATTGTATAAAAATACATTCAAATTGAGTGATATCTATAATGAAAATGCAATACATACAGTAATTGTAATTTATAATGTATATAACATTAATAGTGAATAGTATTTATAATGAAAATACAATATATTGTATATTTATAATGTATATTATGCCTTGTACGTTTAAGGGGAGCGCACTCTTAGATTTTTTATGAATATTTTTGAAATTTAAAAAAAAATGGTTAAATGGCCGTAAGACATGAGCAACACCTTCGTTATCACGTGACCTAAGCATTTTTTCGAAATATTAAAATTGATGGGGTTTTGGGCCTTCGCCCCCCACACGGTGAGGTAGGGCTGACGTTTGGCTCCTAATGACTATTGTCATTTTTTCCTTTATTCGCCTAATTTATTCATTATTTTGATTTTTATATCACCTTATCTCCTACGTCTGGCAGTGTCTGGCAACAACAGTGGCTTGTTCCTTGGTGAATACGTGGTAGGAGACAGGGTTGCCACCATACGTTGAAAGCAGGTGGTGGGACACTTTTTACTCTGAGCAATTTTTTCGCTATTTGCGGTGTTTTTGCTGTCTTTTTTTACATCCAGTAACTCTAAATACAATCTATATACTTTCACCTTCAAAAATACGCTCACAGTTGATGAAATGAATAAAGGATGATGAAAAGGGAGTATATGATGACAAGTTCATTATATCAAATCTCGGTTAGATAAAATAGTGTCGGGTATTAGGTGCAAGGTAGGAAATTGCAGGGGTAAAGTTCAGGTCGAATTCTCTGCCAATAGATGGGATACTGATATTTTAATGAAGTGCCAATCGTGTAGGTTTACAGTTAGTGCCCCAGCAAAGCGAATTAGCAATGGAAAATCTCAGCACCATCAATTGAGTGAGATAAATATTGAGGAAATTGAACATAACTTTGGCTATGAGAAATTCAACTTGCTAACACATCTGTTTGGCACAAGTGAAAGTATAGAAGTAGTTCTTTATTCGAGAGACAAAAAGGCTTGAAAATCAAACTCCAAAGACCAAAAAGACCAAACAAGTGAAAAAAACGACTGAAAATGAGTCAAGAATATCAGCCTGGTAGCTACTAAACTTCTAGTTTCTTAGTTTCAAACAAGGCAACAATGAGTCAGGTGGTACTTGATGATACCCTCGCCTCGAGCGAATAATACCCCTTTTTATAGAGGGAAGGGGGTGACCTGGAGCCAGAAATCAACCAAAATAATGCTCTAAGGTAAGTTTTTTCCACGAGTGCCAAAAAAAACCACTTGTTGATCTTTACGGTCGTTTTTCTCAGTTTTCACTTTTTTGCACTTCAAACGCAAACTACATTTTTATTTTTAGGCCAATTTTAAAGTTAAATATACCATTGGAAAGAGGAAAGAAAGACGAATATTTGTTTGGGGCTAGATTTTTTCTTAGGTTGACGAGGAATCAGTGATAATCAAATTATACAAATTTGGGGGGAAAATCCCCCCTCGCCCCATCCAAAAAAAAAAAGGAAAAGTAGAAAAACTCTTCCCATTATTTTTTTCATACTGTGATATACTTTCTGTGTATGAAGCTGCATTGCAATAGCTCTAAAAATGAAGGAGGTGAATCATTTTTAATATTTTTATTTATTTTTTATTTTTTTAATAAAATCCAAAATAATCATCCGATCACTCTCAAATTTTTCCTGGAACATCACCTTATATATATGTATAACATATAAAAATTCCATAAAAATCGGAGCATTATTTCTATGTAAGCGTGCGCTCCCCTTAAGGAGACTACAACCAATAAACACATATTTCTGAGTCCAGTCCCGTGTCAGCCGGTGAAATTCCATTACAGCACGAATTTCTAGGTATAACAATGCTAGATATACCAGAGAAAAAGAGCTTTCAGGAAAGCTGGGGTTACTACCCCCAGTCGAGCGTCTTCTAGGAAGACGTCGGTATAAAGAAGGGTGAGTGAAATACCACTACCACGGAAATATACTCGAAACATCTCTCCTTATCAAAACCCCCGGAAAAGAGCGGTGAGCCGTTACAGCTCCTACACTCAACACCCGCCAGGACGGCGACACCAGCGCCACCTACTTCATTCCATTTTCTAGCACGTGACAAATTCGTTTCTTTTGTGTGCTCGTCCTCTTATTTGGATTATTTTCTACATCTACGATGGCATCGAGCACCTTTTCCATCTCTAAGTTAAGTACCATCTTCTTGTGGGGTTTTTGTTCTGTTTTATTGGCTGTTTTGGTCTCGTATTTTCATAAATATTGAGATCTTATTATGACGCCACGGCGTCCCCCGCCAGCCATGTCGACCGCGAGGCGACTCCTTCTGTTCTTTCGGTTGGAGTTGTCTCCTCGTCGTTATAGATGGATTTTAACCCCTTGGTTCCCTTCCTGGTGGTTCCTTGCGGTGGCTCCCCTTCCTTTTGGTTTATGAATTACATTTCATCGGCCTATCGGCCTTTGTTAGGGTGATGCCCCGTCCAGGTATCCCCCCCCCAGGTTGGGTTCCTTTTTATTTTTGGTCTCAAGTAGGCTATTATTATTTTATGCTTGAAGATGGTGCTCTCCTTTTATTTTTAGTATATTTATTTATTTTAATTGTTTTAGTTTTGTTGTTTACCTCTGGTGGTAGCGGCAGCTCCAATCTGCCACTCCCCCGAGGTAGGCTACGCTACCTATTGAACATATTTTGATTTTAATTGTTTATGTGTGATGGTATTTTGTGGTGTAGGCTTGTTTGCTTCCATCCCCTTGCCCTGGGTGCGGAGATCAGGTTGAGGGAGTTTTGGTTGCTGTTTCCTCCGGTGTCGTTTTTCGGTGGGTAGAGTGAGCCCCTTAGTTCTCTTCCTCCATTTGGGGGAATCGAGTTCTTTGGGTGTGTTTCCTCTAGGCTAGTCGCCTTCTTACCCCCCCTCCTTCTCGATCCCGGTTGGCTCTCGGCACAAAATTTCTCTCCCTGTTACTTCCTCCTCCCTTTTGCACTCCTTCCTCTTTCCTAACCTATACTAGGTTAGGCCCATTTTAGGCTTCGCCTAGGAAGGAGTCGGGCTTCGGGTTGCGTAGCTCCCTGGAGTAGGCTACCCTTCCAAGTTCATTTGGAGGGAAGGATGCAGTTGAGCGGGTGACATGTTTCTCCCTGTCTCCTGTTCCCTTCCGGGTAGCCTACTTCTCTCCCCTACTCCACCCCCTCCCTCCACCCCCTACCCCCCCCAGCCTTGCGACTCGTGCGGGTGACGCTAGATGGCGTTTTCTCCGAGTTCAGGGACTCCTCCTATTGGTAGAGGGATTCGCTCCCTCCCATACCGTCCCTTGCTTCGCTGTGGTGGGGTTGGTGGTTTGTTTACTCGAACATGTTCGAATCACTGTCCCATACCTCTCGTCTCCCCGTCGGGCTACGTAGATAGGGTGAAATGTAATTGCTCCGTCTTATGTTACGAACATACGAGCACTTTACCCGTCTTGTTTCTCCGGCGGGGAGGTAAGGGCGGGAACTTTTTACATCATGTAAGGGAAGCGGACCCCTCCGGTCTCCGGAGTATTTACCATCACTTGTTATTATTATTATTATTGTTAGTATTATTATTATTTTTATTTTTATTTTTATTTTTGTTTTTAATTTATCTTATATATACGTGAGTCCGGTCCTACACCCGGGGGCTCCGCCGTTATTTTTTCTGGCAGCCCTTATGGTTAGTTCCTGGTTTCTCGTTCCTTCATTCCCCGGAGTCCTCCGGGGTCTGAAAACCCTTACCTTCCACTCTGTGCATTTAGAGCTTATTGGGCCAGTTTATCATAAGGAGTTCTTCTCCGCCGGAGTATTCCGGTGGTAGTTGAGTTTCCCGGCCTTGCCGGCTTTAGATTGGTTAGAGTGTGAGGTTCATGTACTTTTATTTTTACAGACTGTTCGCTGTGAGGAGCCGGGGTGTACCGCCTCCCTTCAACAACCCTACGGGCACGTAGTATGCCGGACCCACGCTGGTTGTGCGGTCCGACTTGACGACCTGGTTGTTTGGCACCCCGATGGTTGTGAGGTTTGCTTTGCTCTCTGCTCAACCATCCAGGATGAGTCGGTAAGTGACAGTCTTTTTTCCCCCGGTTCATGCTCCTCATATTGTATATTGTTTAAAGGTTCCCGGTCTGGCTTTTTCGTTCCTATCTAATTGCTGGTTTCCTTGCAGGCGGACGAAGCTTCCAAGAAGTCTGCCTTGGAATCCCTCCGGGCCTGGGTGGCTGGGTTCGGCATATAGGATATCCAAGTGGATATCCTATATGCCGAAGTCTCGGAGGATGTAGCCGCCTTGGATCTCAACCTGGAACCAATGAATACGGAGCCGGACCAGGTGGTAAGTGGTGAGGTAAGTGAGGATGTTGGGGCGGGCCCCCCTCTGTTTGACTCCCCTGCTTCATCAGTATCTTCATTTGCAGGTTTTGTGAAGTCTTCCTCCTTGGGTGATAGAGCTCCGTCTGCTATCCCCAAGTTGAAGTTGAAGACTTCATGGAAGGCGAAGGGCTACAAGTCCTCGACTTCCAAGAAGGCATCGCCCTTCCCCCCGTCGAAGGCTAAGGTTTCAGGACCGGTAGCCTCCGGGAGCAAATCTAGTTCCTCCGGCAAAGGGGCGAGTAAGAGGGCTGCAAAACCAAGCCCTCCTCGCCAGCCTTCTTTTGATGCACAGGCCCTTGCCACTGAACTTTACAAAAAGTTTACGGAGGACCTAGACTCTAGGTTTGAAAAAATCACTGATAAGTTTGCCAGTTATGATAACATACTGGCAGGTATGGCTCACCCACCTCCGGCAGAACCACAGTATGCTATCCCCGACACTGCGGACCTCCCGCCGTTCGATGTCGGTAACCCTTGGCGCTTCGCACTCCGGGCCATCCAACACGATGGCAAACTTACAGTTGAGGGTCTGGGCACGAGACGGTTGGAGGAATTGGAGTTCTTCCCCCCCGATCTCTTGCCCCCTTATCCAGGCTTCGTGAGGCTCACAGAAGAAGCTTGGATTCGGTCAGACAAGGTTCCTAGGGAGACTGTCATCGTCCCTAGGGACCAAGCTCAGTCGGCTCTCCTGCGCACTCTGACGGAGTGGCAGGCAGAGAACACGAAGTTGACCCCTTTCAAGGGCAATTTTACGATGTTCGCCCTGGGAGAAGACCTTCCCACCCCTTGCTTGGACAAAGTTGCTCTGGCTACGGCCCGAGCATGCTTTGATGGTAATCCCTTACCACAATTAAGGGAAACAGACCCTACTTCCCTGGTATTCCCAGGAAGTAATGAGTTCTGGGTGGACGCCCCGTCCACTTTCACTGTCGGGAAGCTGGACCCCCTCTGCGCTTCCACGCAATTTAGTGAGCAGCTCCCTAAATTGCCGGAATCCTTATTGAAGGCGGAGTTTGAGGCCCGGACTAAGTTAGCCCGGTCCTTGAGCTCCGGCTGCCTTACAGAAGCTACTGCCGTCTCCTGCTCAGACGAACCTTTTTTTCCAGGTTCTGGCTAAGTCCTTCCTGGCGAGCTTCCAGTCGGACTTGTATGAGTTCATTACGGCCAGACTGGAATGCAGGAGGTTCATCTTTGCCGATGCTACCATCCGCCACGAGCCTAACAAGCTCGTTAAAAGCTCGATCTGGGGACCTAACCTCTTCCCTGAAGACGAGGTTACAAGCGTCATGACTGAGGCTACACGGGCCAATCAGAGTCTGCGCTCTCGCTGGGGCATTTCCGCTTATAAGCGCAAGACCCCAGAATCGTCCGGCCCCCAGACGAGAGGAGGCAAACGCTTCAGGAGGCATAAGAGGCCCCATCAGGCGGTAGTCCAAGCCGTCCCGGTCTCGGCAGTAGCCCAGCCGTCTACTTCCAAGGCTCACCCCCAACAATACGTGTTGGTCCAACCAGCGGCGCCCTCTTATGTGACCTCACCAGCATACAACCCCACATATGAGGGCCGTGGGTTCTTTCACGGCCTCAATAGGGTTGCAAGGGGAGGAAGAGGCAAAGCCCCCCATAGAGGAAGGCCCAACACCACCCCAAGGGGAAGGCCTGGACGTGGTAGGGGGAATAAACCCGCTCCCTCCCACTGAGAGAACGCAGGTAGGCGGTCGCCTGTATTGGTTCAGGGACCAATGGACCTTCAGCCCTTGGGCACACAGCATTGTGTCCAAGGGACTAGGGTGGAGCTGGATCAAGAACCCTCCTCCTCTAACCAGGTTTTACCAGCCACCCACATCAATCCTACAGGATTACGAAACAGAATTGCTCAACAAACGAGCAATAAAGAAAGCAAGGCACCTAAAGTTTCAAGGCAGGTTATTTACTGTTCCCAAAAAAGACTCCGATCAGCAAAGAGTGATCCTGGATCTGTCGCGTCTAAATCTCTACATAAAATGCGACAAGTTTCGCATGCTTACGGTAGCTCAGGTACGGACTCTACTTCCGCGTGGGGCCGTCACCACCTCTATCGATCTTTCAGACGCTTATTATCACGTCCCGATTGCGCGGAACTTCTCTCAGTTCCTCGGTTTCAGACTCGGGAATCAAGCCTACTCCTTCAGGGTCATGCCCTTCGGTCTGAACATTGCACCCAGGGTATTCACCAAGCTGGCAGACACGGTAGTACAACAACTCCGGTCCCAAGGAATATCCCTAGCAGCGTACCTAGACGATTGGATAATTTGGGCACCAACTGTTCCGGAGTGTCAGAAGGCCACGTCCATAGTCATCAATTTCCTGGAGTCGCTAGGTTTTCAGCTGAACAGAGAGAAGTCCCGCCTGACTCCGGAGTCCCGGTTTCAGTGGCTGGGTCTCCAGTGGGATCTGTCCTCCCACACGTTATCTCTCCCGCCTCCCAAGAGGAAAGAGATAGCATCTCTCACCAAGAGATTCCTCAAAAATCCATCGGCATCCCGCCGATCCCAAGAAAGAGTCCTTGGGTCTCTTCAATTTGCCTCAGTAACAGACCTGCTCTTGAAAGCCAAATTAAAAGACATAAACAGAGTGTGGCGGAGTCGAGCAAATGTCAAGCTCAGAGACAAGGTCTCCTCTATCCCTCGAATCTTAAAGACAAGACTGCGGCCTTGGACCACAGTCAGAGGCCTGTCCAAAACAGTTCCGCTTCAATTTCCCCCTCCGGCACTGGTTATCCACACAGACGCTTCTCTAAGCGGCTGGGGGGGATATTCACCAAAAAAGAAAGTACAAGGAACGTGGTCCACAATGTTTCAGCAGTTCCATATAAATACCCTGGAAGCTATGGCGGTCTTTCTAACTCTGAAGAAAATCCGCCCCCCCAACCGGATTCATATCAGGCTGGTGTTAGACAGCGCAGTGGTAGTTCATTGCATCAACAGGGGCGGCTCCAAATCAGGTCGAGTAAACCAAGTAATGGTTGCTATCTTCTCCCTGGCGAACAAGCACGGCTGGCACCTGTCAGCCACCCATCTAGCGGGAGTACGGAACGTGGTGGCGGATTCCCTGTCCAGGACTACCCCGTTGGAGACGGAGTGGTCCCTGGATGCGGAATCTTTCAAATGGATTTGCCGCCAGGTTCCGGGCCTCCAAGTGGATCTGTTTGCAACGGAGAGCAACTTCAAGCTCCCCTGTTACGTGGCCCCCAACCTGGACCCTCAGGCGTTCGCCACAGACGCAATGACAGTAGATTGGAACAATTGGGAGAAGATTTATCTGTTCCCTCCAATAAATTTACTGCTGAAAGTATTACACAAACTCAGGACATTCAAGGGTCAACCAGCCCTAGTAGCCCCCTACTGGCCGAAGAGCAATTGGTTCCCTCTCCTTCAGGAACTGGGATTAAGGAGTCTTCGGATTCCCAAGCCCATTCTGACCCAGACAGTACAAACCAAGACTGTGTCAGCTTCCTCAAGGATTCAGAATGCCCTAGTTTTATGGACTTTATAAAATTCGCAGCCCAAAAAGGAGCGAACATTGACCCTGTCAACACTCTGTTTTTAGAATCAGATAAAAGAGATTCTACTCTTAGACAGTATGACTCAGCAGTCAAAAAATTAGCCTCCTTCCTGAAAGCATCTGAAGCCAAAATCATGACGACTAATTTAGGAGTTTCCTTCTTTAGGTCACTGTTTGAGAAAGGCCTGGCTCCCGCCACTATTACCACAGTCAAGTCGGCATTGAAGAAAGTATTTCTTTACGGCTTTAAAATCGACCTTACAGATTCCTATTTTTCATCCATCCCCAGAGCATGCGCTCGTCTGAGACCAGTATCACGTCCACATTCGGTTACGTGGTTTCTCAATGACGTCCTTAAGTTAGCATCAGAGTTGGATAACTTTCATTGCTCTTATCAGGATCTGTTAAGGAAGACATTATTTTTGATTAGCTTGGCTTCAGGTGCTAGAATCTCAGAGCTGTCGGCTCTCACTAGAGGTGATAGTTTTGTTAACTTCCTCCCATCTGGAGAGGTCCTCCTTTCCCCTGACCCTAGATTTTTAGCTAAGAACGAAGACCCACAGGACAGGTGGTCTCCTTGGAAGGTGGTGCCCCTTCCTCAAGACCAATCTTTATGTCCAGTTTATACACTTAAATCTTACCTTTTAAGAACTCCACAGAGTAAGTCGGGTCCTCTTTTTATCAGGGAGAAAGGTGGTACTCTTTCTCTGAACACTATAAGGCAACAAATCCTGTATTTCATTAAACAGGCCAACCCAGATTCAGTTCCTAAAGTTCATGATATTCGAGCAGTTGCTACTTCTATTAATTACTTTCATAATATGGACTTTTCAGAGTTATCTAAATATACGGGTTGGAAATCACCTCTAGTGTTTAAACGCCACTATTTAAAATCGCTCGAAGCCCTGAAATATTCTACAATAGCAGTGGGAAGTGTCATCTCCCCACCTTAAATAATCATTTCCTTATCCTTTCCTTTTCCCCCCCGCCCGCCTGCCTCATTTACTTCTCTGCTTATTCTCCTGGTTGTTTATGCCTCACTGCCTGGCCCCTCATATTGATGTATCTTGTATCTACTGATGGAAAAGTGTAATCTGACATGCCATAATTGTTTTCTCTTATGGGGTACTGGACGGTTTTTATTTGGCTCCACGTACCCCAGATATGTGTATATATTAATTTTCATTAGTCTTGTCTCTTACGTGTTTAGCCTAAGTTTACGTGTATAGTATTAAGGTTGTGTTTACTTGCCCTGTGCACATTTCGTATTTCACCTACCTTTAAGTAATTTTAAGAATTTTGAGGTTTTTTCCCCGTCATACCAGGGACCTCCCCTTGTTTTATAGTATTAAGTTTTTTGATGTGCCTTAGATTTAATATACCTTAGTTTTAGTATTCTTGCTACATGAAAGAGATTACTTGATTAAAATTATTTTCGTTAAAATTTTGCATTTTCTTCAGATTACCCCCTTTTTTCCTTGTAGTTGCAGTCTTGGCATGATTCTCTATCACTATTTCACCGGCTGACACGGGACTGGACTCAGAAAAGGGATTTTGACAGAGGAAAAATCTATTTCTGAGGAAGGTCCCGTGTCACCCGGTGACCCTCCCTAGCTCATCTAGTACTTCCCCCCCCTACTTGCACATGCCAAGTCTGGGGTTAGTGCTAGCATGGAATGAAGTAGGTGGCGCTGGTGTCGCCGTCCTGGCGGGTGTTGAGTGTAGGAGCTGTAACGGCTCACCGCTCTTTTCCGGGGGTTTTGATAAGGAGAGATGTTTCGAGTATATTTCCGTGGTAGTGGTATTTCACTCACCCTTCTTTATACCGACGTCTTCCTAGAAGACGCTCGACTGGGGGTAGTAACCCCAGCTTTCCTGAAAGCTCTTTTTCTCTGGTATATCTAGCATTGTTATACCTAGAAATTCGTGCTGTAATGGAATTTCACCGGGTGACACGGGACCTTCCTCAGAAATAGATTTTTCCTCTGTCAAAATCCCTTTATTACAAAAATGCTTTTTTTTTTCCCAACGAACAAATCAGTACAATGAAATCATTATATAAAAAAACAATTTACACTTCGTTTTATTTTATTTTTTAATTTTATTTTATTTTTTATAGTAAGCCTATGTGGTATTCATATATATAGAAGGTCTACATAGTAAGCCTATGTGGTATTCGACAACCGTCTGCTTACTGGACGCTTTCGAGACATTGTCCGTTTGCTTAACGTCCGTCGAAATAATCTCTAAAAAAGCTTGATGTATATCCAGAGGATTGAACCTGACACAAAAAGGCATTGAGAGAAAGTTCTCGAATCTCACTCATAACTAAACTCTCTTTCTCTCTCAAAGTTCACAAACAAGAAAGCAAAATTGCCTCTTGAAGTGATGACTGAAGAACTGACGACTTTCTGTCTCATTCAGAGGTCGAGGACCATCTTTGGCAAAGCGTTTCAATGACCCTAATCTCACATTATGACTGATAAGACGTCTCAAATACATCGCAAGTCTAGAGTTCTTTGGTGACGTTGCCAGAGAGCCGAAATAAGCAAGGAAAGAGGTTTAACCTAATCAGAACGATACAGTACTTTAGTCATTTACAAAGCAGGTCGTGGCTCCACACTTCTGACTGGTTAGCTTAGAACAGAAAACCGTAATCCAGTCAGTCTACTGTGGCCAGGATCTACTGAAGCTTTATCTCATTCTTTGTAGAATATTAAAACCAAGAACATATAAAAAATAATCAAATAAAACTACACCTAATTTTCATTGATGTTTAATGAAGAACTCAATCTTTGTACTTCCACTAAGACTGACATTTCATGGAAATATTCAGGCTTACAACTACATATACAAGTGCACAAGCACAATGCCTAATAACAAAAGGAAGAAAAATTCATGTTTGTCAATGACAAAACTAATTCTTAACTTAGAAATCATACAAAAAGAACAACGATAACGATTTTCCATCTTCCACTTTCACAGGAGGTTCTACGTACAATACTTAGTTCTAGTTAGGATCTGATCAAATTTTCCTCTGTTTGGAATACTCTGAAATAAAATAAAAAAAACAAACGCTCTCAATAGCACAGTTTACAACACAGAATCAGAATAACTTCCCTGGAAAAGAGTAATTGGATCCTAAAATATAAATAAGGATTTTACTTTTTATAGTCCCTTAGGTTACTGTTGCTTTTTTTTTTTTTACAGATTTTGCAGATAAGTTCACAATAATTATTTCCATGCCCAGAGCAACTTACTTTGAGGTGCAAACCTTAATAAATCTGTCAGTACAACTGAACATCACCTCTGATGTCAAAATGCTTGTGCATTTTGACACTTGAAAACACTGTTTTGGCATATAGAACCAACGACTGTGATTTGGAGATTACAAGACAAAAATATAACCCGCAGTGTAAAAGAACAATGTCTGGCCTCCATGACTTCTCACGTATGTCATGAATCTACAAGAGAGAAACTGCTTGAACATCGTGTGGAAGAATGACTGACATCTTTCTTCTGAGTTAACACATTCATTCTAAGATGGACCTAATAAAACAAAACTCTTGGGGAACCAAGTGCATATAGAGTATATGACTTCTTTCTAGTATGAGTTTTCACACACCTTTTGAGACACCTCGATTCACAATATCTCCTTTAGCACTCGTGAGATGTGAATAGCTTCTCTCCAATATGGGTTCACGTACGGTTTTTGAGAGCAGAGGAATACTAGAAACCTTTTTGGCAGTCGGTACATTAACCCTTAAACGCCGACTGGACGTAATGTACGTCGACTAAAATTGTCTGTCGGGTGCCAAGTGGACGTACGGTACATCGACTACAAAAAGTTTTTTTAAATATTCGTGGAAAAATAGTTATAAGCCTAGTTTGCGAAAGATTTTAAATCACCCGCCTTGAGGGATGCTGGGAGTTCACGGATCACGCTGTTGTTTTGTTTACAAACGTTACCCAGCTGCGCATGCGCGAATTTCTTTCTTCTCGCACTACAAAGCATCAGCGATGCATCTCAGAAATTCTTTCGCCACTTTGTCGTAATTTTTGCACCGTTTTATAGTAGCCGTTGCAAAAAAATTTAAATATGAAAATGTGCAAAATTTCATGTAAAATACAACTAAAAACAACCCATGGTTGTGGCTTTTATCAGTTTTGAAATATTGTCATATAAATCACGATAACTGCCAAAATTTCAACCTTCGGTCAATTTTGCAACAAATTGGAAGTCTCTAGCACAATATTTCGATTTATGGTGAATTTTTGAAAAACTTTCCTTACGTCCGCGCGGTAACTCTGCCGAAAATCTCAGAAATTCTTTCGTCACTTTGTTTTATATATGAATATGTAGAATACAAAAAAATACAAAAAAAATAACTCATGGTTGTAGCTTTTATCAGTTTTGAAATATTTTCATATAAATCACGATAAATACAAAAAATTCGGCCTTTGGTCAACTTTAACTCGACCGAAATGGTCGAAAAATAACAATTTTTAAAGTAAATTGTATTTTTCCTAACTATACAAACCCGAGGTCCTTTACATTAGGAGATACTTTCAGGCGTAGGCTGGAAACGGCCGTTAAACTCTTGAACAAGGTGGTTAGGCAGTAACTACCTCCAGGTAGGCGGGGATACCCGCCTGCCCGGATGTAAACATTCCAGTTTCCCTTTCGGCCCAGGTACAGATTGAGGGGTGGCATGAGGTGGGCATAAATTGTAAAGGACCTCGGGTTTGTATAGTTAGGAAAAATACAATTTACTTTAAAAATTGTTATTTGTTCCGACACAATATACAAACCCTCGGTCCTTTACATTAGGAGACTCACTGATTGGAGGGAGGAATCTGATAAAGTCTCTCTGAACTGACTGGAGTTCACCACCTTGTCTTCCCTTCCTGGTCGTGAGAGCGAGGAAGGGAAAAACTGCGTCTGACAAAAGATCGGGTTGTGAGAAACGCAGGATCAGTTGTCAGACTTCTGGGTCCCTTTGCATGAAAGAGGAAACGTCAGTTCTAGAGAGAGAGGCTTCAGCCTTTCAGACCCACTGGTTTTGCTATGACACACCCCTGGCTCCTCCCCCAGACAGCCGTAAGCGAGCACAAACCACGCCCATCGGGGCAGAGCAACGAGAGACATGCGAGTTGACAGGAACCAAACCGCCATATTTGAAGTTGACAGGACACAGGCAACACCTGTTACACCTCACCATTACTACAACCCTCCCCTAATTATTGTCACGAGGGACAACAACTTAATCAACTAATTAAAATGTCCAAAAAAGTCGTAGTATCAGCAGATGTGCATAATCTCAGCGAAAGTAGCGATGATGACAATATTCCACCGGCACAACCCAAAAAGAAGAGATGTCCCAAAACGGAAGAAACCAGCCAGGAACCTTCCAACAGTGAAATTCTTCAATTGTTATTATTACAGAATCAAACATTATTGAAACTAGTGGAGAAAGGGTAAGGTTTAATATTCTGTTTTTATATAAAAACGTCTTGGATAGCAGCGAATTCAGACAGATGACGTCACAAGCATGGCAGTAAAAGGTAAACAATGAGCCGGTGCGGACCGTGCGGTAGTTATAATCGTAAAAGTTTGAGAATAGATAAATTTCGAGACCGAAGTACATTATCATATAATCCTAAACTGTGTGTAAAGTGAGCCTAAACCTTATAAGGACTAGATACTTATATGCCAAAGGTAATTAATGTTGTAAGGTGAGGTGTTAACTAGATTTGCCTTACGTACCTAAGAGCCGAGTAGCCTAACTAGCCTAACTTTTTCTAACTTTGAGTTTAACATACTACGTCAATCTACGCTACCTCTTAGCCGCTCCCTTCTGCCTATCCCACCGAGATCCTATCGTCGACATTTAACTGGAGGGGTTCCTGTCAATGGCGGTATAATTGCGCCTACCTCAGCTAATGGGTAGAATTTTATATCACACTCGTTTCCTTTCGATATAATTGTTCACTCCTTACCATGAGGAACTGCGTCTTAAGAATTTCTGACAGGTCGGCTATATAAATAATATGATTACTGTAGAGGATATATAAATTTAAGTATGGGATACTAGTGAGAGGATGCCGATTGACCTGAATTAACCGATGAAGGCCATTTGAGCCTAGAACCCGATTGCCTGGCTTCAGCCTTCTAGGTCTGCTGCTGTCCAACCTGATTTGTAAATTCATGAGCCATATTATAGACATCAGTTAAACTTTTATTATCAAATTTGAGTCTAGTTTTTCACTCCTATTGCGGAAGTGGTTCGACTGCAAAAAGGAATGACAATTCCCCTCCTCCTAAGCGCCCTCGCCGTAAAGTAGATTTACCTGAGAATGCAAATGAAGAATTATTTACAACTTATAATGAAGATAGTAGTGACTATGAAGAATTTAACCCGCTTACCTTTACCAAACCTATTCCTTCTTATATATCTAACAATTTTAATGCTGTGCCCTCCATTCATAGAGATGGGAAAATACAATTAAATGACTCCTTAATTGCATTAACATTAAGTGAAGGAGACAAGAACTCTCATGATCAATTCTTTGTTTGTAATCATAATAAAGAACTTGCAGACCTTTTCAAATTGATAAATTTGCCAAAGTTGAACTTTTGGCCAAGTGGCAGGTTGTTTAATGAAGATTTCAAGAAGAAATTTCACTTTGATATTGAAAACATTAAGATGGCTATATCTTCTTTTCAAGGGCATGCAGCTCTGGCGCAATTAGCTTACCCCTCTAAGATTAACGATATTGATTTCATTACTAAAGTGATAATTGGGCCTTTCAGGAAACACATTGATCTAATTAAAAGTTTAATCCGCTCATTCAGAAGTAGAACTTTACCCAGGAACCTCAATTTAGATACCAGAGATGCTATTATTAAAGCTGAAACTAATGATATATGGGTCTTATCAGATGATCAAAGGAAAGCTATTGCTTCGTGCTTTCGAGGCGGTCCCCTTCCTAGAGGAGGGGACATTATCTCTAGAGGTGGAAGGTTCAACTTTGGCAAGTATCAGGGCTACCCCAGAGAGAAATTTAACTTTTACAGAAGATTCAGGGGAAGCTTTGGGTTCAGGAATAGGTTCAATCCCTACAGGCGAGGTATCAAGAGAGGTGGCCGAAGAGGGGGAAGGAGTACAGGGGGACAGACAGCAATTAATTCAGACGTCAAAGATAAGAAACAAAACTAATTATGCTTTAAATCTTAATACCATCGAGCCCTGCTCGGACCAAGTGGGAAATAACCTGGAGCTTCACAGTAAAGATAAAAATTTGGCAAATGTACCCACTAACAATTCAATGATATTGGAAGAGTTAAATTTCCCTACAGAAGCCTCTAGCTCCAAGGAAACCTCTCACGCCCCTCCAGTAAGTGGGATAGGTAGGTCATTGACAAATAAATTAAAAAATTGGCAAAAACTCCCAAATTCTTCTTTTGCATGCAACTTGATCAGTAAGGGTGTGAGACTCCCATTTACCAATAAAAGTAAGGCTCAAAAGACTTTGAAAAGATTTGGGGTTGATAGATATTATTCTTCTAGCAAGAGAATAATACTAGAGAGAGAATGTGACAGATTACTAGACCTAGGGGTAATAGAACAAATTAACAGAAATTCTTTCTACTACTCTAACCACATATTTTACAAGCTTAAACCCGATGGGAGCATTCGCCTAATCTTCGATATGAAATGCCTTAATACTATGATCAAGAAACCTTCTTTCTCTATGCTTAAACCTAAAACTATATTCCCTAATTTACATTTAAACAACTGGGCATGTAGACTTGATTTAAAGGACGCTTATTGGCACGTCCCTCTTCATTCCAGTGCTCAAAGATTCTTAACGTTCAAATTAGGAAAGCGTAAATTCAAATGGACGGTTGTTCCCTTCGGGTTAAAGACAGCTCCCTACATCTTTTCCAAACTAATGTACACAGTAGTTAAATACATTAGGAAGAAATATAATATACTCATCTTTAACTACTTAGATGATATACTCATACTGGCAGATGACTTTCACAAATGCGAGTCTCACATCCAAATAGTCATTGAAGTGCTCACGGAACTGGGTTGGCAAATATCTATTAAAAAGTCTGTTATTCATCCAGTGCAAAAGATAGAGTTCCTGGGAGTTCATTATAACTTGGAGAACAAAACAATGAGACCAATGCAAGAAAACATTGATAAATGTATCAGGCTTGCCAATACAGTATCCAACTTGAACAGATCTGACCTCAAATTATATCAAAGATTGATAGGATCACTTAACTTCTGTTCCTACTACACCTTTTATGGTAGATACCATCTTAAGTTCCTTCACAGATTTCATAGATATTTTGCTAAAGGATATAGAATCATTCCTCCTCCTTTCAAATCCTTTCTAGAAGCATGGAAACAGACTAACATGTATAGTGCTATAAACATTCCTAATAATCAAGTAGATCTAGAACTATTCACAGATGCATCCAACTTTGGCTGGGGTGGAGCATTAGTAGGAGAACATGGCATACTCTCAACTAATAATACATGGCTACAAAATGAGAATACTCTGCACATTAACATTAGAGAACTACTTGCATGCATTTACTGTATAAAACACTTCAGAGACAAACTAAGAAACAAAGTAGTACTAATTCACATATATTCACAAGTAACATATTGTTGGGTCAAAAAACATGGTAGCATTAGGAACAAATCGGCCCAGGAGGCCATCAAAGTGTTACTAAACATCAAAGGAAAATACAACATAGACATTCAAACTAAATGGATTAAAGGGAAAAGCAATGTGATGGCTGATTCCCTATCGAGAGACTTTGGTTCCATACATCCAGAAGCCACTCTTGACGATAATCTATTCAATTTAATTTGCACAGATATGAATTTCTTTCCTGAAATAGACCTTTTCACCAATGGCTTTAATTCTAAATGTAAGAGATTTTGTTCTTCCGTACCCAGCACAAAAGCAATCAGTAATAATGCTCTTCACATTAGCTGGGAAGGTTCTTCTCCTCTTTATGCTTTTCCCCCAGGCTTCTTACTGCATAAAGTTGCTTTTAAGATATATAACGAATGTGATAACAACATGCTCTTCTGCACTGTTTCCCAGGAAACGGAACCATGGATCCCCCTAGTCAAGACAGTCTCCAAGGAATACTGGAAGTACAAAGTCAAAGTAGAAGGTTGCCAGATACTTCATATGGACTGTACCTTACCCTTAGCGCAACACCACTTGAATTTGATCGCCTTCAGAATATAAAAGATCAACTGCCTTCCATATTTCCTCCAGAGATATGCAACAAAATTACTTCCAGTTTACGAGACAGCTCCATGGCCAAGTACCAAAATCTCTTCAGGAGCTTTAAAAAGTTCATACACAATAAATATGGAAGTAACAAGTTCCCTCTTTTATCAGTGCTACTCTATTTTAACGAATTAATAGACAAGGGCCTAGCATACAACACACTAAAAGGATACCGAGCTGCTCTTGGACCGGTTTTGAAGGGATACTTTCCCAATTATTGTCTAACAGAAGACAAGTATATTAAAGCTATGCTTGATGGAGTAAATAGAAGAAGACCCAGCAATTCTCATCAGTTTCCAGGCTGGGATCTTGATAAAGTGGTTTCCTTCCTCAACACTACAAGAGATGATTCTGTGCTGCTCATGATTCAGAAGACCTTATTCCTCGTAGCTTTGGCTTGCCCATTGAGAGCGAACCAATTTAATCATCTATGTATCTCCAGGAGCACCTTCACGCCAGAAACCATTGTGTTAAGGAACCACCCTTCCTTCATGGCCAAGAATCAGAGAAACAATTACACTCCTATTGAATTCAGCTTTAGGCGTTACCCTACCAAGCCAAAAATTTGTCCAGTTAGACAATTAAACTTTTATCTGGAGTACACAAATAAAATCTGTGCAGAAAGGAACATAGATAGGGAAGACCATATTTGGCTGGATGAAAACTTCAAGATCATGTCCCTTCCAAAGATGAGGCAGCTATTCAGGGACTGTATTTTCAGAGCTGATCCCAATGCCAGAAAACACTCCACCAATTTCCACTCAGAGGTCAAGCAGCTTCAAGGATGATGTATAATGGAGTTACGCTGCAAGAGATAATGGCTAGAATGAATTGGAAAAGCAACTCTGTATTTGGGTCATTTTATGCTCTCCTCGGTCTACAGGGAGCTTTCGATGCAGTCGTTGCAGGACTTCATCTTCATGCCCCCTGAAGTATCAGGTGAGCAAAACCAGTGGGTCTGAAAGGCTGAAGCCTCTCTCTCTAGAACTGACAGTTTACTTGTGAACCTAAGTTCTGGAGAGAAGAGGCAAGGCCTTTCAGACCCAGGGTCTAGTTCACCCTCCGACCCTACCCCCGTAACCGAGGAGACCATTCTGGAGGAAATAAAGGATTTGTAAAGTAATTACATACAAAAGTCAACAGCTTACATGTTTCTGAAGGCCAGCCATAACATTTTTCAATTATTCATAAATTTCTTTAAGGTATACTTAGACTCTTATCCTTGCATTTAGAGGAAATGCAACTTTTAGGTAACAAGATAGGAATATCTTGAAAAGGGGAGGTGAACTACTGTCACATTATATTATCTTAGAATATAAGAGGAATGGGAAATGTCAAAATTCACAAATTGGAACTTTTAAGTTACTACTTGTAGTAATTTGCAATCTCAAATAAATCTCTCAGCAGTAAAATGGAATGGTAAGTACAGATATACTTCATAGCAACTTGCAACTTCAAATATGGCGGTTTGGTTCTTGTCAACTCGCATGTCTCTGGTTGCTCCGCCCCGATGGGCATGGTTTGTGCTCGCTTATGGCTGTCTGGGGGAGGAGCCAGGGGTGTGTCATAGCAAAACCAGTGGGTCTGAAAGGCCTCGCCTCTTCTCTCCAGAACTTAGGTTCACAAGTAAACTGTCAGATTCTGTTCTGTTCTATAATATATTCTTGGGAACATGAGTGTTGGTGTGGTAGGTTAGTGTTGAGTAAGTGGCCTGTATTTGAATTTTTTTGGGGAGTGGGTTTCTTAGAGTGCTTTTGGGGAGACTAAGTATTGGAAGACAGAGGAGGGTTTTGGGGTTGGGGATGGGGGCTTGGGAGGGAGAGATCTTTGTTTATTAATTGGTAGGGAAATCATCGGTGTTGGTAGGGGAAATAGGAACTCCTTGGGAGGGATGGGTGAGGGGCCATTGAATGTAATGTGGAAAGGAGTGAAATGTTTAGATTTATAACTGTATTGGTTGGAGGGACTTTTGAACCACTTTGGAGGTAGGTTTGAGAACTTCCAATGGGAAAAAAATTTTTTTTTTATTATGATGAAATTCTAAGTTCCCTGGGATGATTTTTATTGAATATGGTTCAAGGGAAGCTTTGGAATGCATGAGAGAGTGTTTAAATGTATTGGAAAGGAATGAGAATATTTATTTGAAGGGAAACTTGAAAACAATGAGAAAGATCACCTGGGATGGAAATTTGTAAACTTGGCTTAGGAGGGAGGGTCTGGAATGGTTTTGCAAAGGAAATCTTCGTTTAATTTGGCAGGCAAACTTGATGTCTTAGTAGGGAGACATTGGGATGACTTGAGGTAAAATGAAATGCCTTCAGAGAGAAAGGGAGTCTTTGATTACCTTGTAAAGATGTTTGACTGCAAATCCTTGAGCACTTTAGGAGACAGGTCTTTGACTGGCCTAAGAAGAAATCTTCGTTGTGGCTGGGAGGAAAATTTAGACCCTTTACATTAGAGGGTGGTTTGGTGTCGATTAATTATTGGAATGTGTAGGGCATGGCAATTGGAGATTGCTAAATATTCAGGTCATCATGTGTGGAAGTCTTTTGACTTAATATTTTACACAGATTCCCCAATAGAAAGAATTGGGAACATTTTCTAGCAGTCCGCAGTACTAGTCATATATATAGTGAAGAAAATGTTTGAAAAACTTGGCTGATTTTATGTGAGATAAAGTAAAACAACTTGTAGTGTATTCTGTAAAGTCTGCATGAGAATATATCGTCAGAAATAGAGAGTTCTAGGACATCGTTTAATGCAGGACAGTGACAAGAGGTCTAATCAATGCTGTATGATACATCCCTTGTAAAAGTTTGTCAAATTAGGAGTACAGTACTGTACTGACCAAACTCAGTATTTTATTGCAAGGTGATCATCATTCATGTATCTTTTTCAGGTCTCTAGGAATGTCAGGCGTCCCATGATGTATATGAAGGAGGAGGAGGAGGAGGAGGACCCTGGGAGTCAAGGTTCACCTCAATGCTTGAGTCAGATCAAATCTGGACTCATTAAACAGTGAGTGAGTATTCTGAGGGCACTTGCCATTCCCTTTTTTAATGTTAATTTTTATTTTTATTCTAATGAGCATCTTCCAAGTACTACAGTCCTAGATAGTATTCTGTAAGCATGACAGTTATTGCAGTTTCAGTAAGTTAGTTTCATATTCAGTACATTATTTTGGGAGATTTCACTGTACAAAGATTATGTTGCGCCGAGGCAGGTCACTTATATTTTGAAGAAATGTTGGGAATTCAGAGAGCCAAGGTTAGGTCAAGTTATGTGACTGGTGCATGACTGAGTTGGCCCATGAGGATCTTGGTAAGTTCTAATATTAGTAGTAAAGTTAGTTATTTTGATGCCCAAAATATTCAGAATTTTCGAAGAATGAATGAAGATAAAGACCTCATAGAGTTTTGAGTGAAAAGTACCAATTGATTTTAGTGTAAGTTCCAAGTTTGTTAGTAGGCACAGGGGAGTGACGTTTGAATGTTGTGTGTTTGGTATCGTATGGTATTAATTGAGAGTATTGCTGTTTTGAAGTGTTTTTGTGGGAGATACTTTTAGTAAAGTTTAGGCTTGAAGTTGGAAATGAGAACACTTGGAACCTGTGTGTTGGTTTGGTGGGTCAGTGTCGAGTGACTTGTATTTGAATTTTTTTTTTTTTTTTTTGTGGATCTCTTACAATGCTTTTGAGGAAACAAATATTGGAATACTTAGAGGAGGAATATTTTTCACTTTTGGGTGTTGGTGTTCAGTTGGGAGGAGAGAGTTTGAATGGGAATTTCAACTCTTGGGGAGAAGGGGGGTGGTGGGTGACTTTTGAATATAATTTGAGAGAGAACTCTTGCACCTTGTTCAGATTGAACAGCTTCCTCCTCCTCCTGCTGCCCCTTTCAAGAAGCACCACTACCCTTACTTATGTCTCCCTTCCAGATCGTTATCATAATAAGGTCTGATATCACAAGATAGTTTTCTGATGGCCAGGAATCAAGAAGAAAAGGAATTAGCGTAAATACCGACTTGATAGAATCTTGAGCAAAAAGTTCCCAAAGCAAGACTTTGGAAAAGGCTTCCTTGTGAATCAAGCTTGTGAAGGGAAAACATGAAAGTGTGTGGGAAAAATGACAATTATTTTTGTTTCTAAAGGGTATACCGTTGACCATGTCTGTGGATGTTGTTACCATGCATTTTATTCTGATACTTGGAGGGTGTATCGTTTAAATCATTGGAAAAGTGAATGGATTTGTATAAGTAATGTAATGTATTTAAAACCTCAAGTGTATAAGTAGGCACATGGGAGTGAGGTTTTTTAAATGTTGCACATTTGGTGCTTTATGGTAGTGAGTGAATTATATTTTGACAATTTCACGTACAGTAATTGGTGTAAATTTACGTGACGTAACTTTAAAGGTGAAATAATAGTCATTTTCCCCCTGTAAAGATTTTTTAGATCTCTGCAGGTCATGGCAGTTTGCATGTCTTTTTCCCCTTTGGTAAAACTCCATGAGAGTCTAAAGGCTGCCTTTAGACAATACTGTACTGTGTGATTGTCAGCAGAAGCAACAGGGTTTTGAAAAGTCCTCCTCCTTGGTGGTATGCAACACAACACCTCGAGTTTCTGGCCTTTAGTACTTTCCAGATACTGCATTATTATCATTACTTTTTATGTGCCACCATCTTGGTGTGGTACATTTTTAGGTAAAACTCTTAAGTTGAATATTGCAGTATAAAGTACAGGTTAGTTGAGGTCAGGAATCATGCGGAATTGCTGTTAGCTGTAAGATGTGCAGAAAATATTGAAGTAAAGCTGTAATATATAGAGTATAGGGTCTTTGTTGCTTATATAACAGAAAGCCAGAGCCCAAAGTGTCTGTTAAGTGGAGGTGCTGCTCTAATGAGATTGGCCTTGTGTTTGGTGCAGAGGCAAACCTCAACTATGTTAGTTGTCATGGGCTTTGTTCTTGAAGAAGCCCTGTTTGCCAACATTTCTCCTGTTAATGTTTTAGGTATGTAATTTCTTTAGATGAACTTCCATGGTTTGCTCTCCTGTTGAATAGGGCTTTGGTGTTGCAGGGGTGTCTTTCAGCATTGCAGTCCTTCAGGTATTGAAGGATTATCCAGCCAGTTCAGATGTTCTTGAAGTAGTTTTGAGTGGCTCTCGAAACAGATTGTCTGCAGTTAACGACAACATTGTTGAGAATCTATTGTGTAATTGTATACATTTCCAGGTAATTATACACATTTCCCTTGCACTCACTTCACCTGATAAAGAAGGATATTCATCTTTTTTAATATTAGACAAGCATTTATATATAAAATGCTTACTACTTGTTTTTGGTGGTTTAAAAAAATAGCACTGTCTCCACAGTTACATCATTTTTGTGCACAATATTTGAATGCACTGCTTTTCACAGAGAAGCGTCTCTTGTAGCTAACAAGGGTTTATCTTTTCAGACGTGCATTCTGCCTTGAAATATTTTGGACCCCTTCCCCCGGGCCAAGTCTAAATGTATCCTTTAAGAACAATCAGGGGAAACCAAAACCAAAAGAAGTCGAGGAGCATTAAAGGTACGTGTCAAGTTCTGGTTTGAGTGGTTCCTGCCGAGTTGTTCTTGTCGGTTGTGCTGCCATTTTAGATGTGGTACCTTTCTAAATAAGTTTCTTCAGTGATAAGCTCAAAGTACAGGTTTGTTTAGGTTAGGACCTGTGGAATTGCTTTTAGCAGTGAGATATCTAGGGAATATTCAAGTGCAGGCTGTAAAGTGCTGTAGTCTGTTTTTTGCTTAACAGACTGTTACTTCTCAGAGAGCCAGGCCTCCAGAGCATCTGTTGAAGACGAGGTGCTATTCAAGTTTAGTGTACCAGGCGGAGCTTGGTGTCTTATTGGTCGGTTTAGTGAAACTTTGAATCAAGGTGTTCAGATAATTGCAAGAAAAAATTGATAGTTACATGGATTAGCTGCTTTTGTGTGTGTGTAAAACAGTCTCATCTGTAAATTAACAGAAATTCTATTTTGATGTCTGTTACGAACTCCTAGGAGGAAGCCATAACGGGTTCTTTTATTTTAATCTCAAATCCAGTGACAAAAACACAAATCAGTAAGTGCGAGGAAAAACCAGAAAGACACATAGGCAAAAATTTCACAATATTTATTACACAATAAATGCACAAACACTGATGGCTCACAAAAAGTAATAAATTGATAAAGTACAAAATGCCATCAAATAACTCCAAGAGTCACCTATAACTAAAGCTAAACCCTACTCATAGTGAAGAAACCAAATCTTCATCTTAATAAGGGACCCAAAAATTACCCACCACACTAGCCTATTACTAAATAGAAAGGAAAGAAGTGGAAGGACATACAAAAAGAAATAATCATCCTACCTAAGATATAAAAATCTAAACCTTAATATTAATCCATACACTCATGACACAGTCTCGCATTATACCTTGGACAGTTTTCATAATAAATAAATATAAACACACACTTGAAGACTATAATTACACCCAGTTTAAGGTGTAGCTGAAGATCCAATGTTTTGGTACGTTGACACAGACCAGTACTAATACAGATGAGTCTATATACCGCTCAACAAAAACTGCCACAGAACGTCACTCTCATCAGAAGAACTGCCCTTCAAAACAGTTGGTGGATATTAACACTCGAGTCTACAGCTCACACCAAATATACAGAGGATGTTCCTCTTACCTGAGAGAAGACACCCTACTTGCTCCAACAAGGCCACTCTGGTGCTGATACAGTGGATACATCCATAAAAGACGAAAAAGGCTCTCGAGCCCAGATGTACACACAACTGCCAACGTCAAGATTAAGCCAGTAGGTCACTTAAATCACAGTTGCACGTCGTACTCCCACATGTAGCTCCATATACATAACTGCCTTTCACATTAAGAAGCAGCTCAATACCAGCAGATTGTTGTTCTCCGAGAACAAGTGAGAAATCTTCACAATAGGAAGAGATGTATATATAATCCACAACAGCAGACAGATCAGCAGCTCCAGAGTCTTCAACGGCCTTGAACTAGACTCTCGAGAATACTTTAGGAGAGCCACAAGTCACCTCTCCTTACAACACTCCCAGTCACCACAAAGAAAAATAAACAGAGTTACAAATTTGGCAAGGAAGCAAAAACACTGAGGAAGGCCGCACTTAAAACTGCACTCAATAGATGGCGCCACAAAAACTTAAGCTTTTCAACCAAAGCAAATTAACCCTACATTTAACCAAAATATAAATTAACATAAAACCAACAGCAAAATACCTAACTTAACTTAGTTTTACAAAATTGCAAACAATAGTAAAATTAAAGTCATCAGTGCGAAAAGGCAAAACAATGAGAATTTACTTTAAAATTACGTTACTGCCTGACAATGTCCCCTGTAGGGGGGTTAGCCAATGTGTTTCTGAATTGAGTAAGGATTGTTAAAAGTACTGGAATTGTTAGAAAGGGACACACATTTAGGCTGGCTCATATTCTGCATTTTTATGAATTTAGTTTTTCTAATTAGCTTTTCTTGGTGCCGTAGTTGTAATGTATGAATGAGGCAGTTTCCTGTAACTACACACTCAAAAAACTTGAGTAGTCGCCTGTTTTTATTTTTCATTGGATGAAGTTTGAGAGCTATATGCAGCATATTAATAAACATTTTTTATATTCACTGAATTTGAGGAATATTGGTTTTATAGTCTATTCCCTCATTTATTTATTTATCACTTTTTCCAAGAAGTTTTTTTTTTATAGTTTTTCATTTCCTCCCAACCAATTTGGTTTGAAGATTTTCCAAGATAGGCATATATATATATATATATATATATATATATATATATATATATATATATATATATATATATATATATATATATATATATATATATATATATATATATATATATATATATATATATATGATAAGTACAGTTGGTGATAAAAATTGATTTAAAAAGTGAGTTGATTTTATGTACAATAAAGTAAAACAAAATTCCATGGTAGTAGGCACCTGTAGCCTTTTTTCTCTCTCTCTCTCTCTCTCTCTCTGGGTAAGAACATAGATAGTCCTTATAGGACGCCAACTAATGCAGGACAGTAATAAGATGTCTTTTCCATTTTCCCTTGCAGAAGTGTGTAAAGAGAGAAGTGCTGAGAAAACCCAGTATGTATATGATAGCAGGGTGACTAAATTGTACTGACTTTTCTCAGATGATCAGCAGTGCAGTATGCATGTCAGCAAGAAGTCTTCATTCCTGTATTAGCAAGATATCAAAAGGTTTGGATCAGTTCACTTTTAGTTTTTATTCTCTGTGCCTTTCTGTGTAGCAAGTCAGTTCCTTTTGAATGACCCTTCTTTTTGTTTTGTAGGCTGCACATCTTACTGCTCTGAACAGTTTCAGTGGGTGCACTCTTCTTATACAGTACATAGTGTAGTCAAGTCTCCACTTATGAGGAATGAAGCTGCCCTCAGCCTCAGTCCGGACTTGGACCGGATCAGCGAATGGTGTGGTTGGTGGGGTATGAGGCTGAACTCCAGTCAAAGAAAAACACCTGATTAGCAGATCTTGTGCAGATTTCCCACCCCGTCCTCCCCATCAGGTGGATGGGACTTTGCTGAATAAGTCTGAAGCGTCAACTATTCTAGGTGTAACTTTTGACTGACATCTGACTTTTGAGAAGCATCTGATGAAAGTTCCAGCAAATGCTCTGTGGAAGTAAGGTATCGTTCGTAAGGCCTCGTAGATATATTTATAACGGTAATAAAGTCACTGCAACCTGTTTTAGGTCATTTGTGGTTTCTTTACTAGAATACTGTGGAGGGGTGGTGCCATCAGCGCACCCCGTTCGGTGCACTGTAGGCATTACTTGAGGTTCTTTGCAGTGTGCTTTCAGCCCCCAGCTGCTGCAACCCCTTTTACTGTACCTCCTTTCATATTTGCTTTCTTCCATCTTACTTTCCATCCTTTCCTAACAACGGATTCATAGTGCAACTGCTTTGAGGTTTTCCTCCTGTTACACCTTTCAAAGCTTTTACTGTCAATTTCCGCTCCACCGCTGAATGACCTCGTAGGTCCCAGTGCTTGGCCTTTGGCATAAATTCTATATTCAGTTATGTTCTGCTTCCTAATATTAGCAGTTATTATGACCTGGACCAGTAATGGATGGTCTTTTGTCTGTCACTTTTTATTGATCCCTGATTCCCTGTATCTGCTCATGACAGCAACCAGATTGGCTGAACAGCAGCAGCAGCAGCAACAACATGCAGTAAATGTTTAGCCTCGCTGTTGAACTTCTCCAGAGTTCTAGAGGTCCTCCTTTATTCCTCACACCGTGGGAGTGTGGAGCAGTCTCCCTTCAGAGGAGTCATGCAATTGGGACGTGAAGAGTTCAAGCAAAGGTGTTTTTCATGACTTCATATTTTTTCATCAATTGATTACGTTTTGTGTTACTTGTCTCTCTGTGCAGGGAGATTTCCTTTGGGAGCCATCTGTTTGTAAGGGATTTGTCAGCGGTGATAGGCAGATGATGCATTCTTATAGAATGTCACTGTGGGCAGGACAGACACTGATGTGAATCGTAAAACACTTGCCTACAAGCTAAGATGATTGGGTGTTGGTAGATCTTCTTTAATTATTTTAAATGAATTTTGACTAGACTCAGGCGTACCCCTCTTTCCATCTGCAGGGAAGAACTAAGCTTGAGGTACATATCCAAATCCTGAACTTCCAACAGCAGTCCAAATTATACTGTAAGTGTGTGAAAGCCCCAGGAGAGTAGACCGGGCAGCAAATACTCATAGACACTGACTACCCAAGCCAAGCCTCTGGAGGTAAGACTTGAAAGAGAACTTAGAAGAGATGTTTGCGTATTGGCAACACCAGCAGCACAGGTTGCACTCCCTAAATCTCCGCCTTGGTGGAAATCACCGATTGATGTAGCCCAGTTGTTGGAGGGAAGAAAGGTATTTCCAGTGAGGAAATGAGAATGGAATGTCATCAGCATTCCCTCCAACCCAGCACAGAGGGCAGAGCATATTTCCTGATGGCTCTGAGTCGGAGGGTGAAGTTAGCTCTGCACTCGTGGCTGGAAATGATGTAATCAAGAAGAAATGACCCCCTTTTCCTTCCTTCCTTCCTTCCTGCTCGATATTCACGCGGAATTATTTGCCTTCTTGAAGCTGTAAAATATGTTTTCAATAAAGGAAAGAATGGTGGAAGTTTTATCATATATTCTGACAAGAGTTATCTGTTATCGTCATTGAAACATTTGGTTCCCTCCTACCACCCAGTGCAAGAAGTACTTCTGCAGGTGTAGCCCTCCTCCTCCTCCTCCTCCTCCTCCTCCTCCTCCTCCTCCTCCTCCTCCTCCTCCTCCTCCTCCTCCTCCTCCTCCTCCTCCTCCTCCTCCTCCTCCTCCTCCTCCTCCTCCTCCTCCTCCTCCTCCTCCTCCTCCTCCTCCTCCTCCTCCTCCTCCTCCTCCTCCTCCTCCTCCTCCTGAAGCTTTTGCTTATTCACACCTCCAGGCTTTCCTGGCAACTAGTGAGGGGGGAGGAGTAGGAGAAGGGAGCAATGGGAGGTATTGCTAACGTTGAGGCGTGAGTGAAGCCACGTTGCAGAGTACAGTACGTACTTGGCTAAATGTTGCTTCAGGCAGTTCTAAATTATCCTTATTGTAGCGCCTATCCTGCAGGGCCCTACTAACCAGTCCTTTTCCCACTCCCTTGCTGCCTACTTTAAAGTATTATTATAGATTAGTGTCAGTGTCATCTGGTAATTCTGTACTATGTACATTCATTAGTCTATAATGTCATGTTATGTTAGCCTGTGTACTACCTCCTGGTGTTGTTGTGGAACCACTGGTTTCTGTCCAGTGAGAGGCAGGAGACTAACCTTTACCCAGGGAGGCCTGTCCTAACTAAGGTATAATGTCCCTAGCCTATCCTGCCTCGAAGTGATCACCAGTATCAATATAACCTCATAGGTTTTGAGTAATGCTTGTCGGCCAAGTCATACAGGTTTCCAGTATTAGAGACTGTTGACTCTGTCCACGAGATTTTCCTGAAGGTTTCAAGAAAGAAAATTATCTGCCATTTTATAAATCAAATATATAATCAGGTCAGGATACTGGGATTTTTTCCTCATTTTAATACGTCTCCTATTGAGTACCACACTGCAAGAGGTTGCAGGAAAGCTGTGTCTTGATTCAGTCAGGGAAGGGTTAGGCCACATCATTTCATACTGAGGAAGTTTTGCTCTATTTAGAGAGATCTTACCTTTGCAGGATCCTTCTGCTGAACCATTTGAGAAGTGCGACAAGCATGAAACAGTTTTGGGAGAAGATATTCGCCACAATTTCCGCTGCTGGAAAAGTTAAAAAAAAAAAGAAAAGCGTGAAGATATAGCAACGAACGTCTCTGTCATGACTGAGGAAAAAGTCAGCTACAAAGAGAAAGTTATTTCAAGAACACTGACACGGAGCATTGTCCTTGTAATCACACGTGATGACGTAAGTGTAAAGTCCTTACGTGATATTGTCTTCAACCAGATCTTTATTCATGTTTGTCAAGTTGCTCTTCAAACCATTGCTGTTGAAGTTGATTACAAATTCACTAAATTTCTTGGAGATTTCAAAGGTACAGGTATAGGGCCTGGAATTGCTGTTGTTAGGATGTAATAGACAATTGATTTCAGGCGTTTCAGTTTGAACTAGCATTTGTCTGACATGTCTTAGGAATTCTAAAACATTTCATCACTACAGCCATTTGAATCTGGCTCAAATGATTGGCTGTAGTGTACAGTGAAAAATGCTGCACTGTGGTTCTTCATTCTCATTGGATAGTCAATCACTGCTGATCTGCTGAAATATATACGTGTGGTCTACCCCTCGTGGTGTGTGTGTGTGCAAGTCAGTCAGTCATTTTCATTTTCTTCCAGTTGAGTAAGAAGCTTTGATAGAATTTTCTTTCTAAGTGGAGTCTTTGTGAAGTGAATATGTTTTGATTTGCCAGTTTGCCATTCTGTAGTAGCCAGTCATTACGCGAGAAAAGTGACCACAAGGAGAACGTGAAATTCCTTGCTAACAACATTTATAGAGTAATAGAATATTAAGTTTTATTCTGAAATCCAGTCCTCTCTGGTTTGAGTTTTCTCAGATTTGGGGATGTGTTTTAAAGTCATAACAAGCTTCTAGCCAGTCCAGCTACTTTTCTTTTTAATGGGATTCCTTTTTCTCTGAAGGAGGTTGCTTCGGATAATGGCACCTTTTCCTTTTTGCAGCCAGTGTTGATGGAATGATGATAATAATGATAATGATAATCTTTTATTTGCATTCAAAAGCTTTGGTTGTAGTGAAATTTACAGTGAAGATCAAACTTTTTTTTTTATTATAAAACAGTTACTGTACTATTGTAGAGATTAAAAGGATTTCCAGAAAGGTATCCTTTGTAAATGCCGACATCTGTGTCCCTCTTTGTGACAGAGACCTGTGTTTAGGCTACTTGAGGCTAGGAGGCTGTAGCTGATTGTAGCCACACTTTGTCACTTTCCATGATTTAATTAACCTTTCTTCTCGTCATTTTAGGGTGTCCACAACATGCAGCCTCTGGATTGCAATGACTGACAACTTTAGAAGAGGAGGATCCAAGAAGTCTGTCATAAATGTAGGTGTTTGATGAACATAGAATGTGCCTCCTTGAAGAAGTGACATGTTCGATTTGGGCAGGACAGAATGGCCACTCGGTTCAAGCCGCAATAACTGATGTAGAGGTTTGTGTGACTGAAACTTATAATGATGCAACATAAAGTTTTGGGCCTGGGCCTAGGACAGAATGAAGAGAGTGAGATTAACAGTGAAATTTTGATGCTTATGTTTCCTATTATCTTCTGTAGCTTGTTTTAAATGAACTCTGTATTCTTTCAAAGCTTGAATTTGAAGTCACTGGCCCCTGTTGGCTTGTTCCATATGATTAGATGTCTATCTTCTGAATAATAATAATATAATAATAATAATAATAATAATAATAATAATAATAATAATAATAATAATAATACAGGTTGACCATCACTAATCCGGCATCACTGGGACCTGGAGGGTGCCGGATTAGCCATTTATTAGGCTAGAATACGCGAAATCCAGTAGCTAAACACCTCATCCTAGAATTAAAATATCCCATAAATCAGTACAAGTTGGTTAATAAAGAAAAGACAATTATCAAATACAGGTAGTGCTCGAGTTACGATAATCCAGTTTGACACGTAGGCAACTTTGCCTCTGTCATCGAAGCTGGATTTCTGCCCACCTTTTGGATGGTGGCCTGTCTCCTTAAGGAGGCCAGTAGCTGTCAGGGCCACGTAAGGTTGGGTATACCAGTTCGAGACATAGGCAACTTTGCCTCTGTCATCGAAACTGGATTTCTGCCCATTTTTTGGATGGTGGCCTGTCTCCTTAAGGTCCATAAACTTAGCTAGGATTTGTAGCCATTGTATGCCCATAAACTTAGCTAAGTTCTAAGTCAAGGATGAGGTTTAAGTCTCAAGGTTTAGGTCAAGGTCAAGGTTCTTCAAGGTCACTGACAGTGCCGCAGAGTATTGAAATGGGTATTTCCCTTCATCTGATCTCACAATGGACTGCGACTAGTGAAACGCTCTGAACTGGGTCATTCAAAGAGAGCCCAGTCAAGAAATACCCAGAACTTTCTGATCCCTAAAGCAAGGAATTGATTTCGTCCATAATCAGCTGTTCAGTGGTGCAGTATCTGTTGAGGACTGCTGAAAGGCATTTGCAAATATGGTGCCAGAAGTTCTAAGAATCTTCCCACAGGATGACATTGATTTTTTGGGATGAAATCTCCCTCACTCTCGTCAAAATTTCTTGTATCAAACAGCTTCACTTCTCCCTTAATTCAGATCATTTTGATGCTGTAAAAGCTTCAAAGGCTTTTTTTTTTTTTTTTTTTTTGCACAAAACGCTTCCTCATATGCAAAGTATGCATAAAAAGATTCTCAGAGTTTAATCTGATTATTAATAATAAGCCAAAAGGCTTCATGTAGTCATACACTTTCATCATCACCCTGAGTTGTCACCATGGCTGTATTTGGTCGAGGAGAGCTTTTTGGTATGTGAAAAAAGGTACTGTGTCCTCCCAGTGCCTTGGGAGGCAAAAGGAAGAGCCCCCTTAGGGTCAGGAATACCCAGAATAAGATCATTGACACACTCAGGGCCTTGAAACTGAGCTGTGATGGACTTTGACAACCGGTCATTTGTCCACCTGAGATTTTCCCATCGAGAATGGATTTGAGGTGCACTGTAGACATTACTTAAGGTTCTTTGCAGTGTCCCTTCCATGGCCCCTAGCTGCAACCTCTTCCAGTCGTTTACTGTACCTCTGCTCATATTCTCCTCTTCCATCTGACTTTCCACCCTCTCCTAAAACTTGTTTCATCGTGCTTCAACTGCGAGGTTTCCTTCCTGTTACACCTTTCTAACCTCTTACTGACTATTTCCCTTTCAGCATTGAATGACTTCTTAGGTCCCAGTGCTTGGCCATTGGCCCTAAATTCAGTATTACATCAAGAATGGGGCTGGCGTAGTCACCCTCGTGGTATATCTACGACTGGGATGGTTTTGAATGCGGCGCTAAAAGGCACAAAGCCACCAGACCTCCCAGGAAGCGAAAGAGAAAGTTGGGAGGTGTAGCTTAGCAGAGGTCATGAGGAAGAGGAGTACAGCATAGTAAATTGATGCAGGAAGACTTATATAGGAAGGGAAGTGAATGGGAGAAGGCATCCCAACAATTAGCTGAGTCAACTACAGAGATCGCAGGCACAGATAATGCATTCAACGAGGGTTTGAGGGCTGCTTGCTGCAGCATCCCTTTGGTTCCTAGCTGTACCCATATCTTCACCCTGCTTCCTTCTTCTGCCTTGCTGTCCAGCCACTCTAATTCCCTTTTTTAAAGTGTCTTAAGCCCTGAGTGGCTGGCTGGGAGTGCCGCAGTGCTGGGCTTTATGTAGCCAGATCTTCATGAAGTAACCGTAACCTACCCTAACCCTAACCTAGGACATGGGGTCTTAATGATCAGATCCCCAAATTGATCTTATGAATTGTCTTCCTTAATTTTCCATTGAGTTTGAATTACTGAGGATAGTATAAAGTTCTACATTTTTTTTACAATAACTTAATTATATCATAGATTGGACTTTCGCTGTCACACTGAATGTTGGCGATGCAGGAAAAATAGGACGGGTCTGGAAATATGAGTAAAACTGTAGAAGAAGAAATACAAAAGTTTTTATTGGATTAGAAAATGATGAACAATTATTAATTAGGACATTTATTCGTTCCTACGAGTACAAACTTGAAATCTTTCATTTGCTTTTGGTTATTGAAATTTGGCAACCAGGTAGTTAATCAGTGGCAGATGGACAAAGGGTTGGGATTCCCACCCACTTAGGTGACCTGACTGTTAGCATTCGCTTTTTCTTCGGCCCCACCAGGGTGAAGATGCTGCGCTGCTGGATTTTTCACCCGAATATCGTCGTTGAAGATCTTTTACTCTTTTGGCACTGGCTTTTGTTTTCCCTTTCGACTGTGGGATGAGTATCAAGTGCCTTTCAGAGATTTCCTTCAATAACTCCTGCTTCGACAGTCCCTGGATGTTCCCTTCTGTGGCTAACCCCTGCTTGGACTGTTCCTGGGTGTTCCCCCCTTCTGGCAGTGCAGTCCTTTAGGGAGAAAAGATCTCGCGACGTTGATGACCAAACCATCTGCTGTGCTCTTGACAAGACTGGAACTTACAATGAGTGTCGATTCATCCCCTGCTTTGGTGGCTTCCCCATGGTGTCTGACAAAGACTACGAAGTTAATAAAGACCCTGTGGGCATCTTGGGGCCCTTGGCCACAGAATCATTTGCTGCTGCTGTTTCTGTCCCTGCTGTTAATCCCTTCTTAGTCAGGATTCCTGCCTCCACTCCATACTTGATGGTCAAGAAAGAAAATGGTCAAAGCAGCACAAGCGCCATTCATCTTTCTCGTCTGCGACTTCCTCTTTCTCTTCCTCCTCACTGTGGGAAATGGAAGAAGGCTCAGAAGACAGTCCTCCACAGGAAGGCCCACAGAGTCTCTCGTAGAAGTCTCTCTTCTTCCTCGAAGAGAAAAGACAGTCCATTCTCTACTGATGTGATAAATTTCAGCATCTGCCCTGTAACCAAAAATAGCACAGTATAGATTAAAGGTACACATAGCCCCATGCCATGCAATATATACCCCATTGGGGTGTAGATAGATAAAATCATTGTTGGCTACACGTACTAGTTTCTGAGGCTTAAGTAAAATAAGAGATTTGTATATATGGAACATTGAAAATGCTTCAATATTTTGCACTATTCATCTAAAATCACCGACTCGTGGAGTTGTCTCAATAACCTTCGTTAGTTCGTATGTCACACGAGTCAAAAACTTTTGGGAATCGAGCACTTTGAGTTAATGTTTAGCGTCAAGTTTTTGCATGGATGTCCACACCCCCCTTTGTGTTGCGCAGTTTTCTCTAATATTGTGATGCATTCTGTATTTGCAGAGGTCTCCTGCCCGCAGAAGTATAAGCGATGAATTCTCTAATCATCAAGTATGTTGGAAAGGGAAGAAGGTGGATTCTGTCGCTGGAATTGGGCATTTAGCCATCGAGGAATTCTCCAGCTCTTCCAGTTGAATTTGCGAATATGTCGAATTATTTGTCTATAGTTTTATAAATGCTGTTGAAATTCAGTTTTAGATATAAGGTGTTGTTGTGTTGTACCCCCAAGATAAAGCAGTTACTGCATTGTACTGTAGTTCCTTTGCGCTATGCGTATAATCGGGGATTATATTCCAAGTCTTGCATAACCCATTTTAAAATCATATACAGATATGAAATGAAGCTTGTTTTGAGTGACTAATGGTTATGCATTAAAAAAGTCGCAATCTCTTTGTGTTAATGATTAGATTCTTGGCAGAAATATTTTGTAATGGTAGTAGAGGTTTATAGGAATGATACCAGTCTAAAGGGGACACTTGTGTGTGAAAAAAGTGTATGTTTCAAGAATCCTTCCTGAAATGTGGAACTTGACGTCTCCCTTCTGTGGAACTGAATGCAACGTAGATTACAACAGAGGAACCAGGAGGGTCAAAATGGCATCAGAATCACCTTGGAAGAGCAAGATGCAAGATCTGTTATCACAATTCCTTGTCTTTAGGTCCGCTTGTGGAATTCAAGGAGGAGCCAGAAACGAGCGAGATCTTTGAGGCTGACACGAAGTATTCGTGTGGAGTAGAGATGGAGAATGACATTCTCAGCGGCTGTGTGGAGGAGGAGGGTCTTCTTAGCGAAGAACTTGAAGGTCCTCTCGTAACTCGGGAGGAAGTCCCCGAGAAAAAGAAGCTGTACGTCAGTGAGTACTGCGAAGAGGCCTTCGGCGACAGGTACTCCCTCAAACTGCATGCCGTAACTCACGCTGAGGAGAAGAGGTACAAATGCCCCAAGTGTGGGAAAGCCTTCTTCAGGAAGAACCACCTCATGAACCACATGAGAATCCACACAGGCGAGAAGTCTTACGCCTGCTGAGAGGTGCCACCTCATCAACCACGTGAGGATCCACTCGGGAAAGAAGGCGTTTGTCTGCGACGCCTGCGGGAAGGCTTTTCCGCAGAAGGCCGACCTCGTGACTCACGTCAGGGTTCACACCTGGAAAAGACTGTACGAGTGCAGCGTCTGCGGGAAGGCGTTTGCGCAGAGGAGTCACGTAACGAAGCACACGTGCGTTCACGCCGGGGAGTGTTCGAGAGGAAGTAGGGAGAGAGAGTGAGAGTGAGAGAGAGAGAGAGAGCGAGAGAATGTATGTTCTCAGGGAAACGGTCATAGAGCGATCTTTCAATGCTATGAGTGTCTGTTCAAGTCGAGGTGCTTCTCACAAACTGTTACTTTAGGCTTGAATCCTAGTGGGTGTAAGGAACCGAGCAGGGTAACAGCCAGTAACTGTTATTTTGCCAGTCAGTACTGGCGGTAATGCCCTTGAATACCCAGTGCCCAAAAGCTGGGATAAATTAGCCTCAGGATTTTATGAATATTAATATTTTGTAACTTTTTCCATTTTATCGAGCGGCTTTATTATTATTATTTACTGTTATCATAAATCTTGAAAACATTCAAGTGCTGTCCGTACTATAATGTTTCTGTTATTTAACAGACTCTGTGACTTATCATAAATCTTGAAAACATTCAAGGATTTCACAGCCACAGAGATTAGCTACTTAGTCTTTGCAACTTATACCTATGCTGAACAGATCGCATCATATATATATATATATATATATATATATATATATATATATATATATATATATATATATATTTTTTTTTTTTTTTTTTTAATCATTAAACTGTCTGTTAAATAGACTGGTTTCTATGCCTTTCTGTTTTCTATATTGGTTTTATTTGATAAGAAGTCTGTGAAGTCTGAATAAATACTGTATTCCCCGATCTCTCTCTCTCTATACTCGTTATTATTCTTATTATGAAGAAGAAATGATAAAAATCAGCTAATATAAGATTATGGAGTTTGCGAGAGAAATTATAATAGTTGTAGATTGGAATCTTAATGGTGTATTATGTAATATAATGATTTCAATTGTATATTATGTAATATAATGATTCCAATTATACAACAATTTGCTGTAGTTATATACAGGATCTTTTGTATCATTGTATAAAAATACATTCAAATTGAGTAATATTTATAATGAAAATAAAATACGTACAGTAATTGTATATTTATAATGTATAGAACATTAAAAGTCAATATTTATAATGAACATACAATATATTGTATATTTATAATGTATATTGATACCTTGTACGTTTAAGGAGACTACAACCAATAAAAACATATTATTACAAAAATACCTTTTTTCCCCAACGAACAAATCGGTAAAATCAAATTATTATATATAAAAACAATTTACACCTCATTTTATTTTATTTTTTATAAGGCTATGTGGTATTCATATATATAGGTCTACATAGTTAGCCTATGTGGTATTCATATACACAGAAGGCCTACATAGTAAGCCTATGTGGTATTCATATATACAGAAGGCCTACATAGTAAGCCTATGTGGTATTCATATATGTAGAAGGTCTACATAGTGAGCCTATGCAGTATTCATATACATAGGTCTACATAGTAAGCCTATGTGGTATTCATATATATAAAGGTCTACATATTAAGCCTATGTGGTATTCATATATATAGAAGGTCTACATATTAAGCCTATATGGTATTCATATACATAGAAGGCCTACATAGTAAGCCTATGTGGTATTCATATATACAGAAGGTCTACATATTAAGCCTATGAGGTATTCATATATATAGATGGTCTACATATTAAGCCTATGTGGTATTCATATATATGTCTACATATTAAGCCTATGTGGTATTCATATATATAGAAGGTCTACATATTAAGCCTATGTGGTATTCATATATATAGGTCTACATATTAAGCCTATGTGGTATTCATATATATAGAGGGTCTACATATTAAGCCTATGTGGTAATCGACAACCATCTGCTTACCGGACGCTTTTAAGACACCGTCCGTTTGCTTAACTTCGTCGAAATCATCTCTAAAAAAGCTTGATGTATATCCAGAGGATTGAACCTGACACAAAAAGGCCTTGAGAGAAAGTTCTCGAATCTTACTCATAACTAAACTCTGTTTCTCAAAGTTCACTAACAAAAAACAAAATTGGCTCCTGAAATGATGACCGAAGGAACTGACGACTTTCTATCTCTATCTAACTCATTCAGGGGTCAAAGACCATCTTTGGCAAGAGTTTCACTAACCCTGATCTTACATTATGACTGATAAGACGTCTCAAATACATCGCAAGACTAGAGTTCTTTGGTAACGTTACCAGAGAGCCGAAATAAGCAAAAAAAGAGGTTTGATCTAATCAGAATGATACAGTACTTTAGTCATTTACTTCTGACTGGTTAGCTTAAAACAGAAAACAGTCAGTCCACTGTGTCCAGGATCTACTAAAGCTTTATCTCATTCTTTGTAGGATATTAAAACCTAGAACATATAAAAAATAATCAAATAAAACTACACCTAATTTTCATTGTTGTTCAATGAAGAAATCAATCTTTTTACTTCCACTAAGAATAACATTTCATAGAAATATTCAAGCTTACAACTACTGTACATATACAAGTGCATACACATAATGCCTAACAACAAAAGGAAGAAAAATTCATGCCAGCCAATGACAAAACTAATTCTTTAATCTAGAAATCATACAAAAAGAGCAATGATAAAGATTTTTCATCTTCCACTTTCACAGGAGGTTCTACGTACAATACTCAATCAAGTTAGGATCTGATCAAATTTTCCTCTGTTTGGAATACTCGGAAATAAAATAATTTAGAAATCACACAAAAAGTACGCAAGAACAAGAAAAGTGAAGTATGCACCAGAAAATTTCTTCACCTGCCAATGTACATTGTCCAATGAGTACAATGTCACATCAAATTCGCTATGGTCAAAATATTCTGGTTCTGCCTTGACTTCTAAGCAAGGGTCTGCAAACAAGGAGCCCATTTGTGTTTTCAGTAAGTCCTCCTCCAAATTCTCCTTCTCTTTTTTGATTAAGAGCAATGGTAATGATTTTTCAGCTTCCACTTTCACAGGAGGTTCTACATAAATACTCAATCCTAGTTAGCATCTGATTAAATTTTCCTCTGTTTGGAATGCTCTGAAATAAAATATTAAAAAAAGGAATAAACAAATGCTCTCAATAGCACCGTCTACAACACAGAATCAGAAAAACTTCTTTTTAAAAACTAATTGGATCCTAAAAATATAAATAAGGATTTTGCTTTTTATAGTCCCTTGGGTTGCTGTTGCTTTTTTTTTAATAGATTTTGCAGATAAGTTCACAATAATTATTTCCATACCCAGTGCAACTTCCTTTGGGATGCAAACCTTAATAAATCTGTCAATACAACTGAACATCACCTCTGATGAATGGCTTTGCTTGTGTATTTTGACACTTTAAAACACTATTTTGGCATTCGGAACCAATGGCTGTGATTTGGAGATTACAAGACAAAAATATAACAGGCAGTGTAAAAGAACAATGTCTGTCCTCTGTGACTTCTCACATATGTTATGAATCTACAAGAGAAAAACTGCTTGAACATCGTGTGGAAGAATGACTTCTTTCTTCCAAGTTAACACATCATTCTCAGATGGACCTAATGAAAAAAAATTCTTGGGAACCAAAACACTTTGATTCACAATATCTCCTTTAGCACTCATGAGACATGAATGGCTTCTCTCCAATGTGGGTTCACATAAGGCTTTTGAGAACCGAGGAATACTAAAAACCTTTTTGGCATTCGGTACATTAAATTGCCCTCTAAATATTATGAATTTTCATGAGTAACCTCAAAGCACTTGAAATTGTGCAACATTTTTGACATTAGGACTGGAGAATGTCCTCTCTCTACAATGATTTCCAGTGTGTACTTTGAGAATTTCAGAATTAGAAAAACTACCTAGACAAAGATCAAGCATACAGTTTCTTTCTAGTGTGAATTCTCATGTGTTTTGAGATTAACTAATTGAGAAAAACTTCTTTGACATATAGAACAAGTGAATGGTTTCTCTCCCATATGAGTTCTCAAGTGTTCTGAGTTGACTTTGATGAGAAAAACTTCTTGGACATATAGAGCAAATGTAAGGTTTCTCTCCCGTATAAGTTCTCGTGTCTTTTGAGACAAATTTGATGAGAAAATTTCTTTGACAAAAAGAGCAACTATAAGGCTTCTCTCCTGTACGAGTTCTCACGTGTGTTTTGAGAGTACTTTGACGAGAAATCTTCTATGGTATATAGAACAATATAATGGTTTCTCTCCCGTATGAGTTCTCGTGTGTTTTGAGAGTACTTTGATCAGCAAATCTTTTTTGACAGAGAGCAAGTATATGGTTACTCACCTGTATGAGTTTTCATGTGTCTTTTGAGTTGAGTGTGATGAGAAAAACTTCTTTGACATATAGAGCAAGTATATGGTTCCTCTCTTGTATGAGTTCTTGTGTGTGTTTTGAGATGACTTTGATGAGAAAAACTTCTTTGGCATATAGAGCAAGTATATGGTTTCTCACCTGTATGAGTTTTCATGTGTGTTCTGAGATGACTTTGATCAGAAAATCTTCTTTGACATATAGAGCAAGTATAAGGTTTCTCTCCTGTATGAGTTCTCATGTGTATTTTGAGACAACTTTGATCAGAAAAACTTCTTTGACATATAGAGCAAGTATATGGTTTCTCACCTGTATGAGTTCTCATGTGTGTTTTGAGATGACTTTGACAAGAAAATCTTCTTTGACATATAGAGCAAGTATAAGGTTTCTCTCCTGTATGAGTTCTCATGTGTGTTTTGAGAGTACTTTGACGAGAAAATGTTCTTTGACATATAGAGCAAGTATATGGTTTCTCACCTGTATGAGTTCTCATGTGTGTTTTGAGATGATTTTGATGAGAAAAACTTCTTTGACATATAGAGCAAGTAAAAGGTTTCTCTCCTGTATGAGTTCTCGTGTGTGTTTTGAGATCACTTTGATGAGAAAAACTCCTTTGACATATAGAGCACGTATATGGTTTCTCTCCTGTATGAGTTCTCATGTGGGATTTCAGGTGGCTCATCTTTGAAAATGTCCTTTGGCATATAGAGCAAGTATATGGTTTCTCACCTGTATGGGTTCTCATGTGGGATTTCAATTGGCACATGAACGAAAATGTCCTTTGGCATTCAGCACAAGTTATTCGCTTCCCTGCTGTGTTGCTTCTCTGTGAAAATTCTTTTGTTCTAACCAAATGTCTGTTTTCCTCTGCAATACAGACCTCCTTTCCACTCTCATCATCGCAGATTGGAGAGCTGTCCTCGTACTTAATAGATTGGGATGAACAGTTCACATCAAATTCACTATGTTCAAAAAATTCTGGTTCTGCCTTGACTTCTAAGAAGGGCTCTGCAAATAAAGAGTCTTCATCTGTGTTTTCAGGAAGATCCTCCTCCAAATTCTGCATCTCTTCTTTGATTAATGATATTTCCACAGGATGTTCCATTTACAACACTCAAATCCTAGTTGGGATCTCTTGAAATTTTCCTCTGCTTGGAATACTCTGAAATAAAATAAAAAAATCTGAGTAAAACTTGTTCTGAATAGCACCATTAATAACAAAAACAGAATTTGAAATTGAAAATAATTTCATGTTTTAGAGTATGTGCCTATTTCAGTTCTAAAACTAAAATAAGCATCCTCTGGGAAAACATATATCACAATGCAATGATCATCTAGACACAATTCGTCTCAAAAGAAATAAAACGGCGTCCTTGGATTCTGTTTGGAATCAATTTTATTTAGGCCAAAGTTGGTTGACAATCAACCAACAGCTTCTGCCTTTACCACATATTCCCGACTTATTCTAATTTTGACAATCAAATGAACAGCATCTTTCCTTCATGAGTTGGGAGTGTTATAAATCTATCTACAGAAGAATGACCTTTTACTTGTATGAATTGCATGTGCATTTTGAGGTGGTTCTAATGAAAAGGCTACTTGGACACCCAGTGCTTATAAATCAATGCTATCTAGTACGAGTTTTCATGCGCCTTTTAAGAACATGGGATAGAGCAAAACTCCTTCGGCTAGGTGAATGGCTGCTTCTCTCAAGTATGGGTTCTCATTTGTACTTTGAGAGGAGAGGAATGATAAAACCCTTTTTGGCATTCAGTGCTTGTGAAAGGCCAGAGTCTCTCCAGTATGAATTTTCACGTGTAATTTCAGGCTATTCAAACGTGTTTAACTTTTTGGACATTCAGAACAAGTGAAATGCTTATCTCCATTATGATTTCTGATGCGTATTTTGAGACTTTCAGAATGAGAAAAATTACTCTGACATACAAAGCAAGTGAACGGTTTCTCCAGTTCAATTCTCACGCCTGTGTTTTGGTGATTCAGGTGATTAAAAGTACTCTGGCATTCATTGCAAGGATATAGTCTCTCTCCAGTATGGATTCTGATGTGGATTCTGTGATGACTTCATGTGAGACAACGTACTTTGACATTCTGCACAAGTTATTGGTTTTCCCACCATTTGGTTTTCCGTAAATAAAATATCCACATTTTTGTCATTACTTTCATCAATATTACAAGCTGATTTCTATTGAAATACTTTTCTGTAAGATGTAGGTTATATGTGAGAATCATTAGCAATTGCAGTAGGCAGAGGTATATTTTCGGTCTTTTGCAAGTTCAAAATAATCCTAGCTCATTTCAGCCTGCTTTCAATGATACTGCATATCAAATATTCTTATACAAAACAAAGACCCCTCATACCACAAAGGAATCAATCTGGCACAGACCAAACATAATTATATCAGTTAAAAACCTAAATATTTTATGAGACCAACTACACTTCTTAGCATGGAAAATTATTTCTAAAATGACAAATTTTTTATCAATTAGTATTTTTCATAACTTACAAATCTGAGGTCTCTACATAGGGGGAAATCTCAAAGCGCTTGCTGGATCCAGTTTAAAAACAGAAGCAAGGTTTGGTGGCATGGGAGTGACAGCCAATGGGAAGAGAGCAGATAAAGCTTGCATATGCCATGACGCACCAGTTATCTTCCAGCCCAGGTAACAGTACGAGGGGTGGCTTGAGGTGGGCCTTTTACGTCAAGACCTCAGGTTCAGGTTTGCACGTTAAGAAAAATACAAATTGATTCAAAATTTGTCATTTGTTCACACAATGAGCAAACCTTTTGGTCTTTATGTAGGGGAGACTTACTTTTGGTGGGAGGATAAAGTAAGCTTTAGAACTGACTGGTGGTTTGGCTCACTTCTCGGTCAATTGTTAGAGCATAGGAAGGAGTCATATGCCTCTGATCTGTTAAGCGAAAGATTACTCAACAGCCAGACATCTGGGCTTCAACACAATGGGAACTCCAGTCTACACTGTGAAGGTCTTTACATAGGATTTAGCTTGTGAACTTTCAGAAGCTCCGCCTACTCATCGGTCTGCACTCCACTTTGCCTTTCGACCCAGGTATCAAAATGAGGGGTGGCTGAGGTGGGCCATAAGTGTAGAAACATTCAAGTTTGTAAGTTAGGAAAAATACAAAATACTTTAAAAATTTATAGCTTGTTCCAACACAAATACAAACCTTCGGTGTTTACATAGGAGACTTACCCTTTGGTGGGTGAATTCTGGGTAAATCTCTGAACTGACTGGTAGTTCTGCTCACCTGGGCCTCTCTTCCTGGTCTCGAAGAGCTGAGGAAGGAGTCCCATGCCTCTGATCTGTCGAACACTTGGGATGTTCAAACTGTCAAGACTTCTGGGCCTTTCGAATTAATGAGTTTGTGTCATTATTTCAAAAAGAGACTGACAGATTTTGAGTCTGCTATGATTTCCGTGACAAACTCGAACGTAACAGATATTCATCGTGCGGAAGTTTCCCACACTTTGCCGATAGAATGTCATCACCTGCAACGCACCTGTTTGTGGACCACGACTTCCCACTTCTCGCTAATTAGTGTCAGGATAACAACACTTCTGCGACACACCTGGTCTTCATATATTCAGAAGACATGAAGCCTAAATCAAATGCAAGTGCACTATTGGTCTGTTAGTTACTATGTAAATTTCCTGGCCACTGATTGGTCAGTAATCCATATAAATGCCACTGTCATTTGTTAATAAAGTTAGAACTCTAATGTGAGAAAGTCCGTTGCCTGCTGAAGAGTATAGCTCCTACAGGAGAGAGCCCTGTCAATGACACCAACCACAAGAGACGGTCCATTTCCCCTGGTACCCAGCCGCAGAGGATATAAAGGTATCCAGATATCTCTGTCACGTGTGGCGAGAAAAACTCTCCTTGCAAGAGATGCTGGATAGTCTCCAGGCGTGAAGGGACAGACCTTCCATCGCCTGGTGATACCTTCCTACGTGCGCCGGGCTTAACAGGTGCCAAAGGGGAATCTCTCTCGGTACTTCTGAAAGCAGAGCTGGCTGGTCATGGAAGCAGCAGTCACTGGAGGGGCACTAGAGGCCCTCAAGTGTGAGATCAAGCCCTCCACGGAAGGCTACCCCAGGAGGCTTAGGTAGGGCCATAACTCTCTAAGCCCCTTGGGCTCCACCTCACCTGCAAGACAAGTTGGGCTAAGAGGGGCAGTCTCCCTTTGCCCCGAGGGGGAATTCCACCCTGCCCCCCTGAGCAAACGGAGACTGCTGGCGAAGAGTCGTACTGGATCATCGCCCCCACGCCGACTCTCTACTGACGAAGCAGTAGGAGACGATGAAGGGGAGACAATAGGAGGCAGTGTGGCTGGGGGCAGGAAGGACTCAGAGAGAACCCTCAGCATCACAGGAGCGTATTGCAATCCAAAGATGCTGGGGAAGCCCTCTTCTCTCTCCTCCTTCCCCAGGCAAACTGCACCCATTGTTCTGATTGGTTGCACACATTTTCTGCACACAGTGCAGAGGGTATGGGGATCTACCTCAAGAGAGGAGAGGAAGTGATGCAGGGTTTGTCAGTGCCAGGGCAATGCCTCAAGAGAGTAGCTGAGGAGACCAGATTCGAGTTAACATCCACCAGGGAGAGCTACGTCTCCCCTTGCTTTCGTGCTCCCCAAATAGACTGAGTTGAACTGTTTTAACAAGAGTGATTTCGTTTGCATAGCTGTAACATGTTAAATTGTACCGAGTTTTTATAAGTAATTTTCATCATTAAAAGTAAGGAAATTACAGAACTCGTCTCTATTACGCCTTTCTGAGAGATATTAATACTTCGAGAATACATTCCCTTCAACAATAACAGGTACGAGAAGCAGTAAGGCGGAATCTACACTCGGCGAAGCTCGCAGGTGAGATTAAACATACTTTCAAAGGGAAAACACCAACTATCATTAAAGTAACATCAGTTAGACCAAAGACAAAGGATAAAAAGAAAGACCAAAAACAAAAACAAGCTTAAGGATATACAGTATCTTTATCTCCTGAAATAAGAGTAAAATCTCTGGATGCAGATATCGAAAACACTGAAGAAGTAGAAGAGAACTACACCACAGATAACAATGATTATGTCAAGGGAGAACAGCATCACCAATAATTGGTACAAGAGGAAATGAAACAAGAAATGTACATGAAAACACAAGTGGATGTGATGATTTTGTTGAATCATGCAATAATAACAAAAATATAACAAAAGATGGTTTAACAAACATTGTAAGTTTTATGAAGTATAGGGAAAACGAAACCATGGATTTGAGTACCCATGAAAAAGGTTACATGTGCATTGAGCACTTAGTATATTATAAAGAAAAACAAATGAATGTCACGAGTAAGTTATTAGAAAAAATCTAAGTTGATAATACAAAAAAGAAAGTAAAACTCGACCGCTATAACATTTTTAATAGCAGTATTATAAAATGGAATGTAAATGGTCTAGAAACCAATTACACCTAGAAGTGCAAAGATTACTAAAAGAATATGAACCAATGATATGTTTACAACATGTCAACAAAACAATATCAACAATAGGTAAATATCCATATACAGTATAGGCATTATTCACTGAAAATCTGCCCATTCACAGTATTTTTCACTGAGAAATACTCACTAATTACTGTATTTTCATCTCATTTTCATGACTAAATGCACTTTTTGTAATAAAAATTAAAATACACAGGTAGTACTCGAGTTACGATAATTCGCCTCATGATACTTCAATTTTGCAATGGGGTTAGCAATTAATATCGATACGACAACATTTATAAAATATTTTTAAATTTCGAGCGGGCACGGGCAGCAGCGTACAATCAGGAAGCGAGAGAGACCAACTCACAATAGACCAACTTCTCTTCCTCCATCCCTTTATCCTATCTTCTAGTTAAAAAAGTGAAAGAGAATGATAAAAGTATTGTTAGTAACGTTATACTCTTGCGTAAATGCATACAGCCATAAACAACCGATCAAGAAACTGTTGTTTTGCTTCTCCGAATCGGATAACAACAGCCGTTTTGCTTGTATTCCAACCATCGTACGGTAATACACAATTACCACAGGTTATAGTACAAATGACGTTAAGTAAAATAGGACTGATGTACTTTTACATTATAGCCCTTATTCAATATGGATAAAATATCGGCAAGGAAATATACTGCTAAATTTAAGCTGCAAGTTGTTGCTGAAGCTGAGAAAACAATGTTCAAGCTGCTATTGAATATACTGTAAATTATCATGCATCGGCAACATGGATGAAACTCGACTGCAATTAAAACTGGAGAGAAAGTATTTTAATCAAAACTACTGGGCATCAAAGAACACATTACTGCTATTTTTACGCCGATAAACGATAAATACATAAAGCTCGTATTATGATGAAATCAAGTGAAAATAGCAAACGGAATCTTGATTTTTTACACAAAACAAACGCCCCCAAACGGCCAACGTCATCTATTAATGAAAAAATAGCTAAATTAATTTCACAATGAGACGTATTCAAGGTATATTTAGACTTAAAAACACTTTGTACAGTATAATGAAAAACAACCTTGCCCCATATAAATAAAGTATCCAGAGATTCATTTACGCTCACTAGAAGCAAGAAAAGCACTCTGAGCTGAGCTAAAATGGCCAAATAAACACAGAGTAAACGATTCCCAAACCAAAACATTGATCGCAGTTTATAATACAAAACCAATACAGTACTGTATAAGAATACTGTGAATACAATATTATTGGATACAGTGAATTAAGGTATAATATTTTAAAAGATCCATGGAAAAGATGTATAACTGTTATGTTGATGTTTGTATAATACGATGTGTGAATACAGAGTACGTTATAATGTAGGCTATGCTACCGTGTATGTATACAATATACTATAGTGTAGGCTAAGCTAATTCTTGCTTGTTATTCAATTTCTCTTTATACTGAATTATCATAAGGCGCTCTGCATGAACCTCCAGAATTAGCTGATATTAATAATTACTATACCCTGTATGTATAGAGCATACTTTACAGTGTAGGCTAGGCTACCATATATGTATACATGGTACCGAATACCCTAATGTAGGCTAGGCTATGTTCGAGATACTTTTTTCCAACAAAAGATGGGTTTTTTGGAAACTAACCCCATCGTCAGTGGGATAAATACCTGTATAAGCCTCTTTAGTGATTTTTTTTGTGTTTGAAATATCAAAATAGGCAGTTCTAAGTGTTTTTAAGGGGTTTTAAGTATTCGCGGGTTTTAGCTATTTGTGGGGGGGGGGTTGCAGTGTGGTACGCATCCCTGCAAATATGGGGGGTTTACTGTATATAAGTACTGTACAGTATAAGCAAAACAACAACTATACTCATATATCACAAGTATTCCAAATCAAAAACAAAAATATGGTTTAAGTCAAACGGTCAGTCGGGCAGAGGAGACGTCTACACTTGACAGCGGCCAAAAGCAAAGTGAGTGCAAAATGACACGTGGGCGGGGCTCCCACCCCTACCATCGGTAGGTAAGTACAGTACCTTGTTTAAAAGTTCAAAGGCTGTTCCCAGCTCACGCTGCAAGTAATATCTTTACGCAAAGACCAAAGGTTTGTATTCCTGCAAAACCAACACGACGTTTCTCTGCCGATTACATAACATTCTGACTTAGCCAGATTTCGACCTACAACAAACCGTAGGAACAGATCTCTGTAATGACTCAGGCTCTGCCTGTACTCCCATATAATAGACGAAGGTTTGTATCCTCGTGGGAACAAACGAATTTGTCTTTTCTATTCCTAACCTCCAGAGTTAAACTTTAATCCATACATGAGCAACAGTACTCATTAATGTACAAATAATCTTTTAAATACTTACAGAAAAACTGAACAGACAGCAGTCCTAACACGTTCCCAACAAGACCAAGAAACACACTTCCTTTTTGACAGTTATATACTTCAACTTCACTTTCCGATGACCTCTGACCACATCTGCATTTGGTGCATCATGAATTATCTGCAAGATGAAGAAACTGATCAATATAAATATATAGGAAGTGTATTAGGCTTATATCATTATACAAGCATTAATGTTTTCCTCAGTAACAATCATTGTACGTACAATGTCCTGGAGACTAAAGCAAGCAGAATACCGCTTTTTTTTTCGCCAGAGATCATGATTTCAGCCAATACCCCATGTAATGTTTGAGTCTTGATTCTTGTCCAGGCTAAGCTAAGTTATGTAGGCCCAGGCTAGTTTTGGAATCAAAACACTACGATTGGTTATGCTTGCCTTAGGTCTAGTTAGCCTAAGGTTCTGTCATTTCAAGATCAGTTTGGCATAGAAATTATATTTTAATGATAAAATAAAGTTTGTTCATACTTACCTGGCAGATATATATATAGCTGTATTCTCCGAAGTCCGACAGAATTTCAAAATTCGCAGCACACGCAGTGGCCGGGCAGGTGGTTAGTACCTATTCCCGCCGCTGGGAGGCGGGTATCAGGAACCATTCCCATTTTCTATTCAGGTTTTCTAACGCCACTGACTCCTGAGGGGAGGAGGGAGGGCAATATGAATATATATATCTGCCAGGTAAGTATGAACAAACTTTATTTTATCATTAAAATATCATTTTGTTCATGAGACTTACCTGTCAGATATATATATAGCTGAATACCACCTTTGGAGGGGGGTAGAGACAGCCAAGAATTAGGGAAAAAACCAATTATTGGTAAAATTATTTTGGTTCCTTATCTGATAGCGTAGCTGACTGAGTGGTTACTGTCACTCTAGTCTGCTTCTGCTTTACTAGAGACCCCAGCGAGGTAGTGACCTATATAGCTGGCGACTTCTAGATGATCTGTCAACGGGGGCGTGACCACAATGTGACTAGATCATAGACCATACAAAGAGGACAAAAGAGCATTACTAACCACCTAACCAACACCTAAAGCGTTAGTTTGCAAAGGATTGGGAAGACTGCCTCCAGTAGTCGACCCAACAACCATAAAAACACAATTAAAAAGGGGATAGGATCAGAGTTACCCCCTGTCCCCAAGGTTGCTGAAGCAGCAATGTATGGTCCCAGCGAGAAGCAATTTTCGTATGCTACCTAAACATCTTGCCAAGAGTGTGAGGCAAACACCGAATTGACTTCGCCAAAATGTGGCACTGAGAATGTCACTGAGTACCATATTTTTCTTGAACGCCATGGAGGTAGCAACTGCCCTCACCTCGTGAGCGTTAACTCTCAACAACTTGAAGTTGGAGTCGTCACAACTAGAGTGTGCGTCCTTAATGACGTCCCTAATGAAGAATGCCAGTGCATTCTTCGACATAGGTTTAACTGGTTGCCTCACAGAACACCATAAATTATCCGAGGGACCACGAGTGTCCTGTGTTCTTTTAAGGTAGTACTTGAGAGCTCTAACTGGACATAGAACTCCCTCAGGTTCCTGTCCAATAAGGTCTGCTAAACCTTTAATTTCAAAGTGTCTAGGCCAAGGGTTAGAAGACCTATCATTCTTAGCCAAGAACTTAGGGCTTAAAGAATAGACAGCATTGTGTTCCTTGAAGCCCACATGACGACCTCGAACTTCGCTCACTCTCTTCGCCATCGCCAGAGCCGTGAGGAATGCCGTTTTCGAGTAACATCCTTAAGAGATGCAGAGTGGAGAGGCTCAAAAGGACTAAACATCAAAAACTTGAGCACTACGTCCAAGTTCCAAGCACGGGGGAATTAGCTGAGGAACCTTGGACGTCTTGAAAGAGCTCGTAAGATCGTGGAGGTCCTTATTGTCAGACAAATCTAATCCTCTGTGTCTGAAAACAATCGAAAGCATGCTCCGATAACACTTGATAGTCGGAACTGCTATACCGAGTTTTTCTCTTAAGTAAAGGAGAAAATCCGCAACCTGGCTCACAGTGATAGAGGAAGAGGAAAAGCCCTTCTTTCTACACCAACCTTTGAAGGTTGCTCACTTCGCTAGATATATCCTTTTAGATGAAGAACTTCTGGCTCTAGCGATGGCCCGTGCCACCTGGCCAGAAAAACCCCTTCGCTCTGACCAAGTTTCGATAGTCTGAAAGCAGTCAGGTTCAGAGCGGGGAGATTCGAAGATATCTCGCGAAGTGGGTTTGTATGAGCAGGTCTGCTCTCATAGGAAGGGTCCTCGGAACGTCTACCAACCAGAAGAGAAACTCCGAGAACCAGTGGTTCGAAGGCCAAAACGTGGGGATGAGAGTCATCCTCGTCCCTTGTGAGGCCGCGAACTTGCATATGACTTCTCCCAGAATTTAGAACGGGGGAAAAGGCGTAAACATTTATTCCCGTCCAATCCCAGAGAAGAGCATCTATCGCAACTGCCCCCGGGGTCGAGTACAGATGAGCTTTATAGAGGGAGCCTCGCTGTTCTTGAGGTCGTGAAAAGATCCACAAGATGGCGACCCCAAAATTTCCAAAAATCTTGGCAAACCTCCTGATGAAGGGTCCATTCCTTCGGCAGGAGTTGATGGCGCCAACAGAGCAGGTCTGCTCGAACATTTTCGACCCCTGCAACAAAACTTGTGAGAATCGAAATGTTGCGAGCATAGGCTCAAAGAATAATCTCTTGCAAGGCTGAACAGGGAACAAGTAGTATTGTCCGAGTTTGCTAGAACTACACGATTGCAAACTTGGACCTCGAAGAATTGGAGAGCTAAAAGATAGCCGCCAAATCTTTGAAGTTGATGTGCCAGGACACCTGTTCCTCTCTCCAGGTTCCTAACACTTCCTCTCCCTCTAGTGTTGCCCCCCAGCCTGTTGACGACCCGTCGGAAAAACAACACTAGGTCGGGGCTCAGAAGCTTGAGGGAGATCCCTTTCTGCAATTTCGTTGGATCGAGCCACCACTACAGATCCTCTTTTATAGAAGGAAGAATTCTCAATTCCTCTTTCAAGTCTTCCTTGCTTTGCCAGTTCTCCAACAGAAAGAACTGAAGAGGCCTGAGATGCAGACTCCCCAGTGAAACAAACTTCTCCAGCGAGGAAATGGTCCCCAGCAGACTCATTCATTCCCTCACCGAGCATGTTTCCTTTTCCAAGAAGGCCGAGACTTTTTCGTACATAGAAGTTGCCGTTCTTGCGACGGAGACACTATAAAAGCCGCTGAATACATCTGAATTCCCAGACACAATGGACAGTGAGGGGATCAGCTGCGACTTTTCCACACACCAGAAGTCCCAGGGACTTCACGAGTTGCAGAGTCAACTGAAGGTCCTCCAGATACCTTCGCTTCGACGACGCTCGAATCAACCAGTCGTCCAAGTAGAGTGAGATCCTGACGTGCGACAGGTGCAACTGCATCGCAACGTTTTTCATGAGAAGTGTAAACACCCTCGGAGCAAAATGTGACGCCAACAGCATCTGGTGTTCCCAGGCGGTCACCCATCCAAGTACTGACCAGACCCAATGTTGCTTAACTTCGCTGATCGGACGAGAAGCGGTGCTTTCAACGTGGTATGGCCGTTGTGCAGAGTCCAAAGCAGAGAGCCCTGAACTGGTACGTCTAGTCCCCCAAGACAACCTGAGATACTTCATCGAACGTGGATGAATTGGGGCGTGAAGATAAGTATCTTGGAGATCCAAAGATACCATCCAATCCCCGGGATGAAGGGCTCCTAGTATTGACTGCGAGGTCTCCATCTTGAACTTTTCCTTCCGGACCAAGTTGTTCGACCTGTTGACGTCCAAGACGGGTCTCCAGCCTACTGAAAGTTTTGGGACTAGAAACAATCTGTAGTAAAATCCCGGGGAACAGCGAGTCCAAGACCTGTTCCACTGCTGTCCGCTCGAACATCTGTTCGAGCAGGTCAAACAGAATTTTCTGTTTGACAGGATGGCAATTGGGAAACAAAAAACAAAGGAGGAGGAGACAGGAAGGGAATCAAGTAACCTCTCTCTAACAGTAGGAGAGACCAAACGTCTGCCCCTCACTCTTTCCAGGCTTGTGCAAAATGAAGCCTGGTTGCTAATGGAGTCTGGAGATGAAAGGAGTCACCTGCTACCTCTCTTGGAAGTGACATTCCTTCGGGAAAAAACTCTCTCTCGTGGTGCGGGTCTCGTGTTGCTTCCCATGGAAGCCCCTTTGTTTGTAGGCAATTTATTTAGCTTTCGTTTACTTTTTGTATCATTGAGATCGGTGCATTCGTTATGAAGGAGATGCAGTTTGAATGTCGATAACTTTAGTTTTGAGAAATACGATATTTTTTGCTTCTCTGTGTATTTATTTGCTTGCTGTTACACAGTTTGATGTTTTTATGACATACTGAAAAGTCAAAAAATATAACAATAGACTTGCAAAGTAATATAACTTCGCTAAATGAAGCGAGTGTCAAAACACGGCTCAGGTTGGGCAGCGCGACGTCTTACTCAGTCAAGCTCTGAGCTGCTACTGACTGACTGCCACTGACTGCCCTGCGGCATTCCTGTCTTTCGCTGATGCGTACTAGGTCCAGGGTTGCCATATAACGCATTAGATATTATTATTTCATAGCTAAAAGGAAATTACCACCGATATACTGACAATATCATTACATTATACGAAAAATGTAATTTTGTCTATGATAGGGTTACTGTTTTTGTTTATAACTCCTAACTATGGCAAATTTTTAAAATAAAACTTTCTGAGAAGATAGTCAGGATATGTATGATGCCATATAAAAAATCCCAGAAAATTTTGATTTTTCGATTTTTCGTCAAACGCTCCCCTTAAGACAAAGACAACTGCGAAGGTGGAGAGAGAGGAGCCGAAGGTTGAAAAGTCTCAGGAAACAGATCCTTAAGAAAAAAGCCAAAGTCTGATAATCAGAGGAAGAAGAAGACGAAAGATGTTTCTCTTCATCCAAAGGCTGTGACGAAAGAGGATGTTCTTCCCCAGCTGGCGGGTCTTGAGTGAGTGGTGAAAGTAGTTCCGATTCGCCGATACGTAAGCGGGAACTCCCGCGATCGAAGAAGTCGTCAACTAGAGTACGTATAGTAAACATAAAAAATGCGGAACGCTTCACGATTTTGCGTGTCATCCTTGCGCAGGGGCCATGCTAATCTTCTCTGTATCGTTCCAATTTTAGTATATGTACTGCCGAAGCAAGTACTGGCTAAATTAAGAAGGACATCAGATGTTGAAGCGGGTAGTTGTGCGACATGATGTACAACTGGAGCGGCGTCAACACAAGACTTGAAGCTATACGGCGAAGCGAGCGCGGAGCGTCATGGCGTGACGCGCGAGAGGCTCCGTGGCAAGGACTAGAAGAGAGTCACAGCGTGGCGCGCGCGAAGCGTCATGGCTAGGCGCCCGCCGAGCATCAAGGTGAGGCGCGCGTGAAGCGTGAGAAGCGCACGAAGAGCAAGACACGCGCTCCTGGCGCCAGTCAAGAGAAAAGTCCAACACCTCAAATCGGGGAAGACGATTAGGAAGCCACTAAACACTCTCTCTAGACGACAGACGAGAAGCTCCAAAACATCTAGCAGACGAGGAAGACGAAGCAGGAGACGAAGGAGAAAGTCTGTACCTCTTAACAGGCAGTTTCGAATCTTGAAAGGTTCATGAGAACATCCAGTTGTTGTTGCAAACCCAACAAAATCTTACGGGTAGGAGAAGCAACTCTCTCGGGAGAAGGGCTGAACCTGAGAGAAGGAAAGGGGCGAGAGACGTATACTTCCTTCTCACAGGGGAAGAAGCTCTAGCCCTTGCCTTAGCGCGACAGGGGGGTCGAGTAGCGTCATCATCCGAAAAACACTTTATTCTCTTCTGCGGAGGAATATCCACGCAACTTTCGGGGAAGAGCACAAATGCACGATCCCTGGCAGCCTGGGTAGCGTCATCAGGACCTGCCGAAGGGACGCCAGATCAGTGGGAAGCCCCCGTAACCCTCATGCGGCTTTCGACATGCCCCCTCCCTGGTCCTGGGAGTTCGACAGAGGTCCAGGCCTAGAGGCATTATAGGGCCGATCTGACGCCCCCTCCACAACACTAGGGGCACTAGCACTAACACTTTGAGTTTGAATTGCATTCACTTTAGTTTCAAGAGCACGCATTGACTCCAACACGAGAGCCAGGGTATTACCTTCTGCAGCAACAAACTACAGGGTTAGTACTAAAATTAACTACAGGGTTACTAGTACGAGAAAACCCTGACTGTCCATCTTAGGATGCACTCAAGGAGGAAGATCTCCTCAACCTATCACACTCCAATTTAAGCATATAGGCTTCATATTTCTTCCACTCACCCTCAGATAATCCCTCACATTCATTATACCGATTATCATAGAGCATTGAACACCCTTACATATCATACATAAAGTGTGAGGAACTATCGAAGTCTTCGATAGCCTCACCTTACATTCACCCAAGCTACAGACTCGATAGTTAGAGGTAAGACATCTTAATTATAAGAAAAGTCAAAAGCAAAATAAAAAACGGTCCACAAAGAGCATATGCCAAGTCACAGATCCAGTCGTATACCAAAAAACAACCAAAATACTTAAGTGACAACAAAATTCGAAATCCAAATGGCGGAGGAACTGACAACAGGTGTTGACAGTCCGGGGACAGAGAAAATCTGAATTGAAAATGGGAATGGTTCCTGATACCCGCCTCCCAGCGGCGGGAATGGGTACTAACCACCTGCCCGGCCACTGCGTGTGCCGCGAATTTTGAAATTCTGTCGGACTTCGGAGAATACAGCTATATATATATCTGACAGGTAAGTCTCATGAACAAATTATAAATTTGTAAACCTACACAATACATAAAATGACAAATTTTAAAGTAATTTGTATTTTTCCTGGCATACAAACCCTCAGTCTTTACATAAGGAAATACCTTCAACGCAGCTGGAAACCTGCAAATCATCAATATTACCGATAATTAAAGTAAAGAAAAGAGTTTTGCTGATTTGAGTCTTGTAACTTTCTTTATTGGGTCCCATATCCTCCTCTAATGTTCTAATTACTGTACATGCCTAATGTTAAAATGAATGTTTGTAATATAATAAAGTTTCATATCTCCTTTTCGAAAACCTTCTCACAATCCTTGCAATGTACAATAACAGGTGCTGATGAGAATCACAATTTTTTAAAGTAAACTCTATTTTTCCAACTGTACAAACCTGAGGTCCTTTACATTAGGAATTACTTATAGCAGAGCTGGAAGAGGCTGTTGAACTTCAAACAAGGTGGTCAGGCAGTTAACTACCGTCCAGTAGGTGGGAGTCCCACCTGCCCGGATGTAAACATTCCAATTTGCCTTTCGTCCCAGGTTTCAGATTGAGGGGTGGCATGAGAAGGGCATGAGAAGGGCATGAAATGTGATGTAAAGGACCTTTGGCTTGTATAGTTAGGAAAAATACACTTTACTTTCAAAAACTGATTTGTTCCTACATGATGCACAAACCATCGGTCCTCTAAATTAGGAAGACTCGCTGGTTGGAGGGAGGAATCTGAGTGAGTCTCTTGAACTGACTGGAGTTCACCACACCTGGGATTCTCTTCCTGGTCGATAGAGCAAGGAAGAGAAACCTGCCTCTGACAAACTGATCAGGGTGTAGTACTGCATGATCAGTTGCCAGACTTCTGGGTCTTTTTCGCATGAGGCAGGAAAACGTAACCTCATACGAAAATAGGGTAGGATGAACCTTTATAGTCAGAGACAGTATGGCAAATACAAGTATCGGGTTTGTCTTATTGCCAGGGTCTCCTTCCTGCCCTTGCTAGAGGAAGGAGCGGGTTTGCTTCTATAATCCTGGAAGAAAAATAGAACGGAAGCTCGATGTATAGACTTACCTGCCAGTTCCAGTATGTAACAGTGAGTCCACACTCTGCCCAAAGGAAGAGAGGAAGGATGAGAAGGAAGGAGGAGAAGGAGAGGCCAGTCACTCCCACAGTCATTCCCACATCCACAACCAAACATCTTGTTGAGCAGCCACTACAGGTCCCAAGGAAAAAGTGTCCAAGGGCTTGTGGGCAATGTCCTGAAAGCAGAAACAGGTAAAAGTGGTCTGTCAAGCTCCACACCGCCGCTTTCAGTACCTGAGGAACCGACAGGTTCTTCCGGAATGCTCTCGGGCGGAAGGTACCAGTGTCGCCTTCACCAGCAGCAGAGTATGCTCTCCTGATTGTCTCACGAAGACAAAAAGAAATTGTGTTCTTTGACACCTCTTTCTTGGACAAACCAGTACTAACGAAGAGTCATTGACACTCGGGCTGGAGATGACGAGTCCTCTTCAGATAGTGCCGCAGCACTCTAACAGGACAAAGTAGCATCTTCTCTACAAAGTCCTTTAGGGAGGGGATCATGAAGGACTCAAACCTAGTGTCACGGACCGATGGGTTCTTAGTCTTTGCTACGAAATCCGGGATGAAATCGAGCATAACTGATCCCCATCCCCTCGAGTGTTTAACATCAAAGGCAAGTCCATGTAGTTCTCCTACTCTCTTTGCCAATGCCAGGGCAAGAAGGAGGACGGTCTTGAGGGTCTGAGTCCTGTCTGACGACTCTCATAAAGGCTTGTGCGGTGCACGAGTTAGGCTCCTCAAGACAAGAGTCACATCCTAAGCAGGGGGTCTGAGGTCCCTGGGTAGGCAAGACCTTTCGAAGCTTCTCATCAATAGCGAAATCTCCAATGAGGAGGAAATGTCTACATCTTTCAGCCGCAAGACTAGACCGAGTGTGGCCCTATGGCCTTTCATGACAGAAACAGAGCGAAGCTTCTCTTGGAGAAGGAAGACGAGGAAGTCCACGACCTGCTGAATAGTAGCTCTGACTGGAGAGCGACCCTGTCCACAACACCAACCACAGAAGACGGCTCACTTTCCCTGGCATACCGCTGCAGAGGGCTGTCTGAGGTATCCAGCCATCTCTTTTGCTGCGCGGTGCAAAAAGCCTCTAGCTTGCAAGAGATGCTGGATAACCGCCAGCCATGAAGACACAGGGACTACACTGCCTGGTGGTACCTCTACGTGGGGTTGACACAGAATGTTGGGCCAGGGAGGAATCTCTCTTGGTGCCTCTGAGAGCAGAACTAGCAGGTTGGGACGCCAAATGGTCTGCAGCCATTTGGGAGCCACCAGAATCATCCTGAGATTCGGGTGGTCAACACTTGGCTGATCACCCTGTGAATCAGACAAAACCAAGGGAAGGCGTAGATGTCGAGGTTGTCCCACGGGTGCTGAAAAGCGTCCTCCGCAGCGGCCCATGGGTCCGGTACGACGGAACAAAAGACCTGAAGTTTTCTGTTATGCCACTTGCCCCTTGGCAAGTGAGGACCACGGCAGCCCCACCAAAACCTTTGGTTCCTTCTTAGGGGCCCAAAAGGTTTCGGGGCGTGAAGGATGACCCACAGAAGAGGCCGTGGCCCCTTCTCCTAGATCATTGTGTTGACGAATCAACGCAATGATCTCTGCAAAGGTTCTCTGTATTTCAGGGGTGTCCCCATCTTGAGGAAGAGGTCCCCTCAAGTCCTTCCAGGGTGTGGTCCTCCTGATCTACTCTTCCAGCAGGAAGAACCTCAGCAGACCCCTTAGATCCATCCTGAAGTACTTGGGCGTACGACCCCGTCGATCCAAGGACTGAGCCAGTAACGTAGGCCTTCATAGCCAAACTCTGAGGAAAGGACCCTTCAGAGTTCCTCCTGTCCGTCTCGCGCCAGGAGGTTGAGGGGACAGGTGAGGAGGATTGGGCACTCCCACCTGTCCTGCCAGCAGAACCAGCAGGAGGGACGGGCTGCGTGCGGTCATCAACCCGTGGTGATGACGGCAACATGAGTCCAATAGAGTGCCTACGCCTTCGCGAAGCACTGTCCTGAGAAGAGCATAAAGGATGGCGCAAGCTGAACTGAGCTGATCGCATTCGGGCAGGGTTGAATGCGCTGGCTGGCAAGAACTTGTGCTGTCCTCTTGACGTGCCCCAGTCTTCTTCGAGGCTGAAACCTCGTGAGAGGAAGACTGGACAGGGAACCTCCCTCTTCTCTGTCTCTCCAGGTGTTCGGACCCTCGGGACCGAGACACCAGGTTGGGAACCTGACCGAGCACGGGAGGCAGTGCCAGCAGGAAGAACCGAGACACCTGCATGTCTTGGCTCTTTCTCTCACCCTGTGCCTGAACCAGGATGGTGAGAGGTCTCTCAGGCACCGGTTCGGGACACTTGTGACTCCTTAGAGACTTAGAGACTTGAGCACTCGGAGTGACTCGACTCCGTCAAGCAACCGACACAGCACCAGTCCTAGAAGCAGACTTCTTAGGGCTGGTGACGGGAGCGCAAACCGAGGTCTGCATGCCCGCAGCTCCCGAAACACAAGATTCTGGCGTTAAGCGCTTTGGTTCTTGAGCCCAAAGGCCAGGAAAAGCCAAAGAGAGATCCCACTGCTTCCCAAAAACGAAGACGATACAACCTTACGGGACCTCTTCCTCACTTCAGGATGGCTGTCAAGTCCCCCATTCAAGAGGTACGGTAGCAGCAGACATCACAGGAGCAGCTGGGGCAGCCAGGGCAACAGGAGCAGCAAGAGCATCAGTAACAGCAGGAGTGGCAATGGGAGCAGCTGGGACAGCCAGGCAGGTGGAGCAGCAACAGCAGCCCAGACAGCAGAGATCGCGGGAGCAGCAGGGGCAGGAACCATCTATGGGGCACAGAGGAGGTAACCATCATAGACAGTACAGTGAGGGGTGGCAGGGCCACAGCGAAACCCGGAGGCAGGGGCACCACGTGCTGGGATGCCAGGACAGAAGTCACTTAGGTAGGAAAGTGCGAGGAGACAGTCACCGGCATCTTAGCGAACAAGGTCATCGTCACCGTGGCGGTCGTGGTAGTAGAGGCAGCATGGGTCACCACCAGAACACAAGAGGCTTTGCAGGGATGGAGGGCCCAAAAGACCCAAGGATCGCCAAGCTGCATCCAAATCACTTGCCTGCTTGCCAGGGAATTGCTCGACCACCAAATTGGTGAAGAAGACGAAGGAGAGTCCTTTCCTGAAGGAGAGAGAGCCAGTAGGGGAAGCTTGCCGGGACAGAAAAATGAGGAAGAAGGGTTAGCCACCAAGGGTGTAGTTGGGGGCATATAACCCTCAGACGACACCTTGGCAGCCTTCCTCCAATACAATTTCCTCCCTTCAAACTTCACCCACTGCTCAGCCGACCAGGAACAACACTCAGCACAAGTAAAATCACGAGCACACACGGCCCCTCTATGATGAACGGAGGGCATGAGGATCAACCTCAACATAAGATCAGAAGCTACCACATTTCTTGCCACCAACCCCAGGACACGTGCTGATGGAAGGCAGCCTTGCAAATGCGACCTTGCAAACAGATTCGTGGGTTTGCATAATTATACTCACAAACACACATATACCTCAAGCAAAACTAAGACAGAAAGATCCCACCGGGAAAAAACAGCTCAATGACAATCAGGGCAGGGAGGAAGAACACGCCTACACTGCACGACGGCCGAAAGCAAATTGGAATGTTTATGTCCAGGTGGGCGGGACTCCCACCTACTAGACGGTGGCTAACTGCCTAATTACCTTGCTTGAAAGTTCCACGGCCATTTCCAGCTCGCTGTAAGTAATTCCTAATGTAAAGGACCGATGGTTTGTATATCGTGTAGGAATGATTGGAGGTCTTTTGATGAAACACTCAATAAAAAAGCAGGTTATGACATTTTCAAGACACCCAAAGGATTAAAAGTAAGGTTTTCTTACGACTTTAGACGACATCTTGAGTTGCACCATTTTTCGGCTTATGCAGTGGCCCCTGAATGGAAGCCCCAGTGTAACCTGGGGACTGCCTGTACCCTCCTTATAAATTCTGAAGACATGTCAACAACATTTGGCTTTGGAATAGTTCATGCATTTGGAGAGATTAATTTATCAAACCAAGAATCTCTTCCGTAAGATAATTACTAGGCTGGGCTACATCAAAAGGGTATTTCTTTCCAACCATCTGTTTTTGTAATGCAATTAAACATAAGTGAGTCTGTTAAATTGAGAAAAATATTCTTCTATATCAATAATGCCACAAATTATTATCAAATCAAATATATGGGGATGTTCTCTTCTGAAGTCTCCTTTAGGCTTCCTTTTGTCACCATTTTTGGGTAGCTTACTGCATTCCACTCTGCTTGTTCTGTGTATTGCATTTTTCTTGCCGATTTAAAGCAACTGCATAAATTGTATGGTGAATTCATGTTTACCTAAACACTCCTTTCATGGTTTACACAGTAATTTCATTGGTTCCTGTGTCTGTCATATTACAAGTGCCACAAACTACACTGGCGTCACAATGCTCTGTTCTTGACATGCTGTGCTACTTATACAACTCTGGAAAAAGCTTCGAAGTACTGCATTCTATTTTGTGCCTTACAAGTATATAAGTAGGCTATTATGCATTTTCCACATGCAAAAAGCAATTGTGATAGTTTTTCACATGAATTTTGCTAATCTACCAAAATGTGACACTATAGCTTCCCTGTTTCTAATACTGGGGACTTCCCAATGGAAGTCCAAACCTTTAAGGTCAGGTTAGGTTGAGAGGACAGACTCAGCGGCCTTGGATTGTGTAAAACAGTTTGGAAATCCTCAATTTATAAAAAATTGGAGCATAAAAATGACATTGAAGCAGCAGGACACAGTTTTACATGAAAAATTGTCCAGAGTGAAAATCAACGTCATTTACAACCATTCTGGTTTATTTCTTAAGGTGTTTCGAGACATTTAGTCTTGCTCAGTGACCTAGTTAGATAATGTTAAGAATTTTAGATTTCTTTCAGCCCACATAATATTCTTCTTTTCCTATTTTTTCTTCTCATTCGCTTCAAAAATCATAGTCTGACCCAGTCATGCCCTGGGGAATAATGACTGCATGACGGGCCGTGCCCAAAGAAGCATCTGCAATGAAACTGGAAGTCTGACTTGTGAAAACCACCACCAAAGATTATAACAAAAAGTGAAGGCAAAACTGAAGACCATTACCAAGGTCTGGTTCCTTGCTGCCAGTTGGCAAGACCAGAATATTTACAGCTTTTTGTAAAAGTTCAGGTCTTTTGTTTAGGTTTACGATATTTACTCTCTTTTGTTTATTATTTTTATATTCATCCCCAAAGGGACTGCTACTAAATGCAGCCCCCATTTTGCACATAAACTGATAGTTACCAAACCAAAGGGGTGCTATAGAAGTCTTCAATTCTATCTTAACTTTGAATAGGAGCCATTTTAACAACTGTTATCCAAATGCCAAAGGTTTTCCTATACCCTCGAACCTAACCTGCCCTCACAGGCCTGAGGAGGATCCAATTCACCTTGACGAAGAAACAGGAAAGAAAATTGGCCGAAAATCAAAATGAGAAACTGGAATAAAACCAGGTCAAAGAGACGAAGAGTAACAGAGGTGATAATGACTCCTGGCCTAACCTAACCTGGCCAGAGAGACCCTGGGAGGCTTCCATTTGCTTCAGACGAGAAGAAAACTGAAAAGCAAATTGGTCAAAACGAAACCAAGAAACTCGAATAAAACCAGTTTGATAAAACAACGGTAGGCAAGCCTAGCCTTGTCTAGTCTAGCCTTACAAAGCCTGACATGGGCCTGGTTATGCCCTATACCATTAAAGCAGCCAATCCGAAGGCAAAAGCAACGGTTAGGCAGAGCCTTAAAAGCCAAAGCAAATTAAATAATGTCAATCATTAAAATCGACTGAAATGACGCTCAAACTGACCATCGTCGCCTTCACCTTCAAGAGCCGGAAATGCCTCGCTTCATTCGACCATATTTAACTCGAAAACTCAAATTCAACCAGATATTTAACCAAGAATTCAACCTTAATCATTGACTTACCTCGGCTGATCTTCAATTCGGTCATTCAGTCGATATTTCCGGTCGAAATCGGTCGATTTCTGAGTCTTTTCTGGCGATACGCGGTCACGCCGTTCATTCCACGAGTCCACTTTGTTTACACAAGAGTTGTAGTAGTAGTATGAGGCGGGATTTGATTTTGAAACGGCTCCTTCTGCTCCGCCTTTTCTCAGTTGATTCCTCCTTTGTGTGCGTGTGTTGGTCCCAGTCTTTTGTCTCTGTCACACCACAAATCTTTTATTATAAATTCTTTCCTTTTCTCAGCTTCATCTTTCTGCAGATCTGAAAACAGGAGAATCTTAGCTATCGGTTCCTTATCTTCTTGTTGATCCATAATTACATCATATGGGAGCCTATTTCCTCCACTCTCAAGGGTATGATTCAGATAGAATAGTTTATTATTCTACATATCTGTCGATTGGCCGGAAGGAAGGAAGAGGTCCCTATTTCGGATCTTAATGCACAACTTGCTGTGTAACTTGGTGCTCTCAGGATTGTTCTGTATACTTGATTGTCTACCTTTTGCAGTTCATTTATGGTTTCCTTGTCTTAGAGTTTCATGACTTCCATGGCATACACGAAGGATGGCATTGCTAGTCCTTTCCAATACAACTTTCCTATTTTCAGCCTGCAACAACTTTTGCTGATGACTGCATTGGCCATATTTATCCTTTTCTGCTTTGCTTTACTTTGTGTCCTTTTTATCTGTTCTCAGGTGGTATCTTATCTGCTTCTTGACTATTTTTATTCGTTCTGTGTGCTGCATATTTTCTATATCGCCAGTGCTATACCAGTCGTTGAATACTAATATATTGCTTTTGTCTTTGTTTATATTGAGGCCGCATTCGCTTGCTATTTCCATAAGGGTTTGCATTATTGCTTTTGTTATTTCTTGAAGGATGTCCCGTCCCAGGATTAATCCATCATCTGCATCTAATAGTGCCACCATCTTTATAACTTCATCTCTGAAGCCGTTTGTTTTGCTCTCTCATTTTTCGATGATCATCAAGTAAGTCATCAGAAGGAAGAATATGGCTGAGCCATTGCACCCCTGAGGCCTTATTCCATTCGTTACATTTAGCTCTTTTTGTTCTATATTGCTGAGGCATAGACAGACTTGTTACGTCATTTGTATAGATCTTTGCCACTGCACTTAATTATTACCTCTGCATGTGGCCTGTATTTCATCATGACCTCTGTGAGGTTTTCCTGTTAACTGAGTCAAATGCTTTTTGAAAGTCTGTTGATACCACAAATAACGGGTCTTTTCTTCTGTGCATTTCCTGAATGCAGTATTCTGAGATATACAAATAATCAATTCTTCTTCTTTGAGTAGCAAAGCCTGACTGCAGTTCATGTGCTTTCCCTATATTTCTAATATGCTTCTCTATTTTGGTTTTCAGGATTCCCATGAAAACTTTATATGACACATTAGTTAATGCAATTGGTCTGAGATCTTTGACTGTGGGTGTTGTTTCTTGGGTGTGAGTGTTGTTTTTTTACTTAAACCAGCTGTTCTGTGTATTCTACCTTTCAGTTTGTTGTCTAAACATTCTGCCAATTCTCTCTGAAGGTTGGAGCTTTGTAAGAACAGTCTGAACAGAACTGGTTTCATCCCGTCTGGCCCTGACGATGCTTTGTTTGGTTTCGTTTTCTCCAGTTGATTTTTCACTTCTTCTTCTTCTTCTTCTTCTTCTTCTTCTTCTTCTTCTTCTTCTTCTTCTTCTTCTTCTTCTTCTTCTCCAGTTATATTGACTTCTTCCTTCCATGGAGGTTTCATTTCTGTCTTTGCTAGACCATCCACTCCATCCACGTGTTCTCTTCATGACGTGTGGTGTATCATATGCTGTCCAGATCCTGCCATTGTTCTCTTCATCATTTCTTCCTTGTCGTGTTTATTCTGCTGCTCTTTGTTTTTCCCATTCCATCTCTCTCTTCTTTTGTCTTCTTCTTCTTCTTCTTCTTCTTCTTCTTCTTCTTGGTGTATTTTCTTCCAGAATTTGACAAGCTCTTTCGCTCGGGTTTCTTCCTTCATCTCTCGCTTGTTTTCGTCTTGTGTCTCAATCCATTGTTTTTTGGAGGTGGTCCTACCTCTCTCTCAGCATGTCTGTGTATTCCCAGGTTTCCTGTGTCTGTTTTTGTCATTCATTATCTCATTCCTGACCTTTTCTTCATATTCTTCATATGCTTTCTTTTTTGTTATCTGTACTTTTTGGTTATTGTTATCATTTTAGAATGTTCTTGGAAAATTAAGAAGAAGAAGAAGATTAGGGAAATATTAGGGACATTATAGCGGAGTCCGGCGAATGGCCAGTAGCCTACAGAACAGAATATCAGAAATCAAAGCTTCTCCACAACATTATAAACTCTGAGGATAAAAGATTAATTAAAGAAATAAAATAAGATCAGATAAGAGCCTCTGTGGACTGTGAGGGCACAAAAGCTCAGAAGCAATATGTACTAATTATAACAGAGAGATAAATGGAATGAGAGAATATGCCAAAAAAGACACAGAAAAAGGAAATAAAGACAAGAATTAAGCAAGATATCGAAGAGACCGTGAAAGAAGAGAGGAAAGAAATGAAGAATTAAGCTGAGGTTCGTAGGAAACTTCGGGGAGAATAAGTGCAAAAGGCAACTGGAAACAAAGGACGCTTGTGTGATGATATGCAAGCCAGGCTGAATTCAATGTTGAACCTGAAGGCTGACTTCCTTCCGGGGTAAATATGAGGACGAGGTCTGTGACATCTGCTGAGTGGGGGAGGAGGTGGGGGGGGGGAGGACGGCACCGAACATTTACTTATTCAGGTGTAAAACCATACGAGAAACAGATCACGATATTACGTCAGAGAACCTGAAATCCCCTGACAGAAAACTGGGGGAATATATAAAAAAGGATAGCCCTGAAAATGAAGAATGTTGTTGACCTGGAAAGCGATGGATGTCAAAGCAACAGCTTCGAGGCTCTGCCTCAGTTGCAAAGAAGAAGAAGAGTGCCTAGTTTAGAAACATCTTTCAATTGCAGGGGATATTGGTGCTGAAAAGGGTAATGGACAAGAATAAAAGTAAACATTTTGAAGTACTATAAAGTAAAGCAAAAGTAAAGACGATTAAAGTTATAAACAAGGGGTGTGCCCGCAACTGTGTTTGTGGAGTGAGCGCTTAGGAACCAGGAACCAACCAGCAATTATTACCAAGAAGACATCTGTGTCAGTTGTCTGAATGACTGTACAGGCATGAGGAGACGTATCAGCTATATACTACAGATGGAAGGCCATTCAGGTGCCTGCTTCCTCGTGTTGACATGACAGCTCTTCTGCTTTTTCTCTGATGGCAGCCTGTTCCTCTTCTTCGTAAGATTTCTTCAGCTGACTTCCCATATGTATTTGGTGGATCGTGCAAAGTGTGAGTGAAGAAAGAACATGGCATCCACGATGACAACACCTGTCGCTAATGGTGGTCCATTATTAGTTTTAAGTTTCGCAAGCTTGTTCATATGTCTAGATTTGTCGGTATTGTTGAGACTTCCATCTAATGAGCAAGGACTGGTGCACGAGGAGGATTCAAAACCACACCAAGATCAATATTTGCTTGAGAGCTCAAATACAGCAACTTCCAGAGAAATCTCTGTCACCCTTTAGCTCGACAATTGTCCTCTCCTTTATTTTTAGCTTGCTGACAACTGCTGAAGAGGCAAAGGTTTTAGTATTCCTTCTTCAGTGACTTAGAAATATCCTCATTAGTCTCCAAACCACTCATTGTCAAGAGCTTCATGCAGAACGGGTGATCATCCATCTTCTCCTTGTTGGATGTGACTGGTTGAAAGCAGGAATACCAGTAGATCTTGAAGCTGAATCTGCATCCACAGCTTGTTCTAAGGTAACATCAACTGATGTTCTCGAAAAAGCTTTTCTGGTTCTTCGAACTGACAGTGCCCCATCTTGAAATACTGCTGCTACGTGTGATGACTTAAGAAATCCCCTTACTTCATACTGGAATTCCTTTATCTTAGGTTTTTCTTTTTTTTTTTTTGGTGAAGCTCCAGGTTTGTTTCTGTCATACTAAAGGCCCTCTTCCTTTTCAACTTCTTCTTCTTAGTCAGGTCACCAGCTGATGAAGAAAAGAGAAATTACAATTAATAACTGATAAACAATTGTTGCATAATCATTTAATGTAAAATATCAGTAAATACTGTCAGTAAATATATATATATATATATATATATATATATATATATATATATATATATATATATATATATATATCTGCAGATGACTGTTTGGCTGTCCCATAACAAACCAGTTACCAAACCAGATGGCCAAAGGATACCATCTGGAGTCGAACGCTGCCTTTTTGAAATACTGGTTGCAAGTTCAGTTTCCACATTTTCGGCTTCCAGGAAGACTTGAGTGACAGTCCAAGTGATAAGTGTTTTGATGTCTTCATATTCCCTCTAGAAGTAGAGAAAACAGCATCGTCTGATACTGATCTTATCAACCGTGCAATTGGTCCACTATTTTAATTTTTTACTTTACTGCCTCTGTATAAAACTCTAAAATAATCTAATACTTCTGGTGGAAGATTTCCTTGACCAGTCATAAGTGAGCCCAGGCTGTGTTAAACACTCCACAATTTTTTCTCCATTCTTAAAATGAGGTGCCGTAAGAAACATGGGGCTTCCTGCACAGACATTTGGTCAGAAGTTGCTCGCTTCACTGCAGTTTCTGAGCTAGTTTCATGGTGTAGATAATGAGGCCAGTTTTGTTTGAATGCTTCGGTGTTTTCAACTGATGGGGATATGCTGTCATGATTTTATCACAAAGACGTCTTGCTTTGACATGGCATTCATGTATTTTTGTCAGAAACTCGCTGTCTTGGTTTATGGACTAAATGCACCATTGCCTCAATGCACCAACTCTAGTCCGAATGCACCGAGTTATCTGGTCCTAATGCACCACTTCCTAATTAAAGTGCATCTTTCCTTACGGCCCCAATGCACCAACTTGATTCACTGAACACCTGCTCTTTGGGCCACTATATAGGTATCTATATATATTCACTCTGCAGGATTAGTTTCTTTGATAAATCAAATCATTTAAAAATTCTGAATAAAAATAGAACATTACATAACCAACAAGACACTTCAAGGCTTCTGCCAGAAAAATCCATAGCCTATAGACTAAGCCGTGGTACATAAAATGAAATAAATATGATCAAATACGATAAAAAGGATGAACGATATAAAAGCTTTAGTAAAGAAATGAGACTCTCTATTCTTTAAATTACCTAATAACTACTTTGAACAAGCTAAAAACTTTGAGATTCAGCCATTTTCTAGTAAGAATTCAGTCTGGTGCATTCAGGAATTGGTGCACTTTGTCTAGTTTCCGCTACCTTCATTGTCAATAAGAGTCATATCAATGTAAGCTTCCAGTTTAGTGAAAGCATTATTATGTTCTTTCATCTTTAAGGATGGTGATATTTTATCTGCTTTGCCCTCACGTCTGTAGAAGATATTTGTGCTAACATCGTTTCGTCTTTGAGAACTTTGCAGCATTTTTGATGGATGGTCATTTCAGCATTGTCCATTTGGCACAGTCCAAGATCTTCTTTTTGTCCTCTGGTCGTCTTCGTTCTTTTCGAACAAAACAAAAGAAGAGACTTCTTCTCAAATATGTCAGTAGAACTTCATGACACAAAGTCGGGTGTGCTTGATCGAAGGGTATGTTCATCATCAGACCTTTCTGTAGCTTTCTGAGCGTTCGTTGTTGATGTGAAATTGCTATAACACTGTGAATGATATAAAATTCTTTCACTCTAGCCCACAAATATTCATTAAATAGTTCACATTGGGGTCTTTCGTCATTTGCATAACCTCCCCCATACATAGAATTAATCGCATGCAACCAATGTTTCTTCATGATAGATTTGAAGGATATCTTGTCCTGAATAAGATGGTATATTATAGTGTTGATCAGATGAAAATTGTACAAGTAATGGCCATTTGAACATCTCCTATGAACCAAGTTTTTACTGAGTCACGACATCTATATAAGGATTTGTTCTAGCGTCCTGAAGTACGTAAATGTACCGAAAATGAAGCTTAATATACATAAAATAAAATATGACATACATTTAAAACATAATATATTAGAAATAAAACGCAAAATGATAAATGATAGACGTATTTTAAATAATAGGATGAAGTTAGGTACTTAGTACTGGATATCATACCCTGAAAACTATTATACTTAATTTTAGACTAAATAAAATTCAAATACTGTCTTAGTATTGGGTCCCCAGCCCAAAACCCATAAAATGACACATTGCACAAACCTGAATGATATATTAAAAGGGCATAAGGGCATAAGGGCATAAATACCCAGAGACTTCTACAGGGTACCGTAACCTGAAGGAGTGATATTTTGAATACAAGAAAAGGGATGATATTGTGTTCGAATATATTTAAATTGACTTCGAAATTGCACCAAATTACTTATTTATAAGTAAGGCGCGATATCATACACACAGACATATAAAAACTTATTAAAAATTACTTTAATTGAAAGTATTTAATTTTTGGTTACTATAGATGTCCGTGGACTATAATGATATAAAAATTAAGAGTGGGAAATGTTGGTGAATGCATTCGAACAGTTGCCTTCTTGCCGAGAATGGGGGTGGGGGGGATCGGAGTCTGATTCGGGAGTCGGACTGTCAGTTAGCCTTTATCAGTGTTGCATTGTGGACATATTTACGTGTTCCTCTTCGCGCGCCGGATTTACCCCAAGAATAACGAGAATTACTCAGTCAAGCTTTCTGCAAGTCGACGCGAAGCCCTTGGTGTCCCTCGTAAGTCGGCAACGGCACAGATATGGCCTTGAGAACCGAAACAAAGATGTGGGTTCCACCCGGGACCTCGGCCACCAGTCTCCAATGGCGTCGGTACAAGCGATCGGTGACTCTCCTTATGTCGTTATTTCGTCTTTATGTAATTATGAGAGTCATTGTAAATGCCCTTTTCATTGTTGTCATTATCACCGTCGGCTTTTTATTTAGATATCTGAGATTGAGGAGAAAATCATCGTAAAATAAAAATCATTCTTCTCCTGGGGGCGTGTCCCGGTAAACAAAACGGTTGCCAGTTTGTGTTTTTGTTTGGATGTTTATTACGGGGGAGAGAGAGAGAGAGAGAGAGAGAGAGAGAGAGAGAGAGAGAGCGAGCGAGAGAGAGCCATCACCATCCCCTATGTGTGTCTGTGTGTGAGAGAGAGAGAGAGAGAGAACCCTGTCTTACCTAATAATTAAGGACCTCACCCCAAGAGGGAACCATAGCTTTTACGGTTGGGGTATTTTTGGGGGGGAGGGGGCCAGGTGGTGCACATCGCCCCCTAGCCTAATATAGCCTGGACCAGATGTATGTACATACGTAAATGCATACATACATATATGTATATATACTGTTTATATGTATATATATATATATATATATATATATATATATATATCTATATATATATACTGTATGGATGTATGCATTTACGTATGTACACACATCTGGTCCAGGCTATATTAGGCTAGGGGGTGATGTGCACCACCTGGCCCCTCCCCCCAAAACCTGAAGGTTATGCCAAGTTAAGCTGCCTTTGCTAAGCTGAGGTTAGGCTATGGTAGGCTGCCCTTGGTTGTGTGATGCTCAACCCTGGTAGACTGGCTTTTTGGTCAAGTTTGCTTTTAAAGCTATAATGTAATTTGGATTTGAAGGATCCTTTAGGGTAAAAATGATGATGGTAAAATTGAAGAATACTGTACTGCCTTTAAGTGTTCTGGTCGATGAAATTCAGCTGAGTCCTCTGCATACCAGGAGGTTTGAGAACTTGTTGATGACATGGTAAATAACATTATAACACTTCATCAACACTTAGAAATGCAGCAGCCTCTGATACTGTGTAGTAGGGGAAAGTGTCAGACGCTTCCATGGTTATATGGACTGACAGTAACCGTACATGCTCATTTATTAGGCTGTGTGAATTTAATATCAAATAGGCTGTAATAAAATGCTTATTACAACCTTCTTTATTTAATTAGCTCGAAAAGCAGGAGTGTAGTTGACTGCAAATTGACTGTGATCTGACACATATTTACTTGGGGTTGTTACAACGCAGTTATAAAGATATTCCTGAATGAAAATATGTCACTTGTGAAATGTGATCCTGTTTCTGTAGGTAATACGGTTGATGGCCCAACATTGGGTGCCAGAGGTGGCCCTGTTGCTGCTGGTCTGTGCCGTGCCTGCCATCACTACGGCTACCATTGAGAATCAACGCATAGCAATGGCACCTTACTTGCACGTGACTGTCCAATCTCTCTCTCTCTATATCAATGGCCACTACTCTCATCCCATAACTCTTCTCATGCACACACAAACTCACTTCTGTTGGACCCAATTCAATCATTTGTTGGCATTCCTCATCCCCACTTTCATTTGCCAGACTTCAACTTTCTTCAAAGTCATCTGCACACTCGTATCTCTTCTCTTTCACAACTTATTTGCAGTTTACCCCACTCAGACACTGTAAGTGTAACATGTACTGGTCTCTCACACTCTGTTGGATACACTGTGAGTGTCTCCACTCCATAATGCACGCACACACAATCACACCATATAAGCAACTCGCTACCAAAAGCACTTCTTGCATTGTGAATACACCAGGCTCACACATAGCTTGTACAGTAGCTCTTTAATGTACGCTGTAGCTCTCCACATTCAGAACTTTTCGGGCTTCTTACACACTTCCGTCATCACTTCTGTTCTCAATTCATCTACAGTCACAGGAACTCTTATCTTCAAAGATCTCTCAGTCTGCTCAGAATGCTTTCCAACTCCTTCAACACAACCATTCCCTTTGGAAAATAATTGTGGTTGGTGCTCTCTTCCTCACTCCCTGGTATTCTTGATATCATGTCAGCTCTCACATTCCTCCCTCTTGGTACATACGCAGTCACAAAATCAAACTTACTCAAATCTTCAGCAGCGTCTGCTGATGTACTATCCACGTTCTTCATGCGATGCAAATAAACTAATAGTCGATCTGTTTTTACATAAAACCTTAATGCAGCCGACTCTGTCAATCGTTGAATATTTCTGCTGTGCCTTTCTAAACACCTTACATACACAGTTACTCTGTCCCTTTCAGTATCATTCACAACCTGTTTCTGCATCAGACATCCTCCCATCGAATAACCACTGGTGTCAGTATACACTTGAAGCACTTTTGCCTCTGGGCCATAGCCTAATCAGTGTACGGCAACTCCACATCTTTAACTGTGTCTTCTCTCGATCTCTCATATGCTTCTGTCATTCAGTGATCCAACCTTAGCACAGTCCTCTTTCTTTCCAGTCCACTCTGTTAATGATCGTGAATGGTCTTGGTTCTGGGAAACTCCCATACCTTCCTCATAAACTTATCGCGCTTTCTCACCCCCGAATCACTTACTACGTGACCCGAGAACTCTACTTCATTCTTAAACTGTTCACACTTAGCCAGTTTTATTTTCACACTTAATTCCTCGAGCTTTCGCAGTACTGCGTTCATTATACCTACAAGCTCTTCAGCAGTCTTGTTCAAAATTACAATTTGTTTCGACACAATATACAAACCCTCGGTCCTTTACATTAGGGATTACTTTCATGCGTAGGCTGGAAACGGCCGTTGAACTTCAAACAAGGTGGTTAGGCAGTTAACTACTTCCAGAGCGGTGGGAGTACCGCCTGCCCGGATGTAAACATTCCAATTTGCTTTCGGCTGTCGTAGCGTTCGGACGTTGTTCTTCGACGCTCTCTGCCTGACAGCTATACTTCTTCTCTTTTGGTGAGAAATTCTTTCTTGTTTTTTCATTATCATGGAGAAATCAGCTAAACCCTCCTATCCCCAGCGTGTGTGTCCCGGGGTAGTGGGTAAGAAATGTAATTCATTTAGATCTTGAGTCGACGTGGACCCACACGCCCTCTGTACATCTTGCAGGGAACGTGTTTGTGTTCACGCGACGATCCCTGTAGCGAGTGTTGTTCGTGGTCTTCCGAGCAATGGGGCAAGTTCGAAGGGAGGAGACGTTACCGTTGTAAGCCTACCAAGGAGTCGTCCGAGGGAAATACGTCCCCGATGACTCCATTGGTGGCGAATGTGTCGGGCTCGTTTCTCCCTCCCGGCGAACTTCCCCTGCTTGCTCCCTCTCCCTCAGGTGAGGACTCCCCCTCCCCTTCCTCTTACGTTTCATCGTTTGTGGAAGGGCGCAGGGGAGAGTTGGACTGCGACATCCTCTCTGAGGTCTCTTCCCGTTTTGGTGGGGAGTTTTTTTCCTCCGGAGCGAGTGGAGGTTTCGTGTATTGACCCAACTTTTGCTTCAGGTTCCGGGCTGGATAGCCAGACAAGCTCATCCTGGCTACACCTGGGCCTACATGGCTCGTCACTGGAGGGATTGGCTCCCCTGCCCCCCCCTCCAGTCACAACCCACTCGGCAACGACAGTCACCACTACATCTGTCACTTATTCGAGGTTTGCCCAGATGCCGGTGTCAGTTGCATCGCATCTGGACACCCAAGTGTCGGCGTCACCTGCGGTGCAGCACGCTGTTCCGCTGCCTCCCGTCTTCCTGGCTCCATTCACGCGTGCTGGCCCCGCCTACTTGGTGACGTCATCTTATCCTTATATGACTGTCGCTACCCCTGTTGCTGACCATGGCCTGTCTTTGGATATGGTTCCTCGTCTGACTCTCCAGCCCGGCCCTTTGTCTGCTTCCATCCCCATTCCATCGACCCTGGCATGGCCCGACTTGAATCTTCACGTGGGATGGGCGGCGCCTGCATTCCCGGCCCCGCCCACTTTTGTTCCTGGCCGACGCGCGGCTCTCTCTACCCAGGCAAATGCTGGCCCGAGCTCCGCGGTCGTTGCCCGGGATGTGCCTTCTGCCGCAGCCCCTCCTGCTGTTCCTGAGTCTGCGGCCTCGCTTTCCTGGCTTGGGGACCTGATGGCGTTCCTGAAGCAGATGGTGAAGAAGAAGGAGAGGTCAGGGAAGGTGTCGTCGTCTTCATCTTCATCTTTGTCATCATCGTCGTCTTCATCTGCTGCTTCTTCCGCTTCTCCTTCCGAGGCCTCGCAGCCGAGGAAGAAGAAGTCTGCCTCTCCCCCCACTAAGAAATCTCGCACCGAGACTTCTAAGGGTCTGCCTCTTTCCACAGGGAAGGCAGTGGGATCTCTCGTCGGCTCTTCCCGATTCTCGGATCAGGGAACCGCTGCCCCGGCCTCCGGGCCAGGGGCACCGGGAGCCAAGGGCGTGTAGACCAAGGTCGGCACTCCCCCCGCTGCGCCTAAGAAACTTCCTGCATCTAAGGCCAGTGAATCCGCGTCGGACACTCGTTCGCGAGTTGCTCCGAGTACCCGGGTCCCCAAGGAGACCCGGCTACCCCAGTCTGATACGGGAGAAACTTCTCGCCGTACAGACCAGGGCGTGGGGCGAGAGAAAGAGCCAGAGTATGCAGGTGCTCCGTCTCTTCCTGCTGGCACTCCTTCAGGTGCCAAGTCAGGTTCCCGGGACAGTGCTTCAGCCCTGCGGGGCCGAACGCAAGGAGAGGTAGGGAAGAAGTCCCCTACTCAGTCTTCCCGAGAGGCTCCGGCCTCGAAGAAGTCTGGGGCGCGTCCAGAGGACAGCGCAAGCTCGCGCCAGCCAGCCGCGCGCTCGACTCCTCCCAGTCCCCGGCCACGTCCGCGTGGCCAGCCTGGCTCAGGGGAGGTGAGTGCACGGCTCGGCTCTCGCGAGCCGCTCCACTCTCCTCGGGAGATCGCTTCACCTGGGCTGGAGCAGTCTCCTCGACCCAGGGACGCGTCATCACCGCAGGTTGGTGACCGCTCTCGGCCCGCTGCTTCTGCTGGTTCTGCCAGTAAAGGCAGTGGGAGCGCCTGATCTTCCTTGCCTGTCCCCTCCGCCCCTTTGGTTTCTTCCAAGGGGCGCGAGTCGGAGAGGAGGAGCTCTGGGGAGTGTTCTCCTCAGAGTTCAACTGCGTGGGGATATGCACCTGGCTCGGTCCTTGGCTCGACCAGGTCCCATGCCCACGTAGTTCAGGAAGGTCCTCGGGGGTCTGCCAAGGTTCTCCCTCTTGCGGGGAGAGTAGTTCGGGAGGACCGCACTTTGGAAGGACTCGAGGGTCCTCTGCCCCAGGATGCGGACACCCCCGAAATACAGAGGACTTTTGCAGAGGTTATCGTGCTGATTCGTCAGCACAATGACCTCGGGGAAGGGACCACGGCCTTGTCTGTGGATTGTCTGTCGTGCCTCGAATCCTTTTGGGGACCCAAGAAGGAACCCAAGGCTTCGGTGGGGCTGCCGTGGTCCACGCTTGCCGAGGGGGTACTCAATCAGGGGAACAGTCTTGTGTCTGGGCAAGACAGTTCACTTCGTTCGAGCCGCTCGGACAAGCGGAAGGGGCATTGCTGACCAAACAGGTTGACCCGGACCTGACTCGTTTGGATCCGGGTCTGTCGTCGCAGCAATTGACTGCAGAGAACATATCCCTCTCTCAGCAAGAAGCTGCAACCCTGGAAGCCACCGCCATGGCGGCCTTCCAAGCAGTCTCCTGGCTTGATCTGTGGTCATTCACAGTATCGAAGGTAGCTGCTTCCTCAGGCGCTATTGTACCTGGGGAGGACTCCGCCTTTGGGAGACTGTGCCAGTCTGGGGGTAGGGCTATTTCCTACCTCGCCCACCAGAATGCAAACCTGTGGGCAAACCTTGTGCTAAAGCGGAGGAATGCCGTTCTCTCTTGCTTTGCTAGGTCCGTAGGTCCCGAGTCAGCTATCGCCCTTCGGAATGGACCATTGCTGGGTTCCTCCTCTCTCTCCCCTAGAGAGTTGGTGGACGCTGCGATGGACAAGCGCTGTGCCGATGACAGCGACCGGCTTGTTCACCAGGCAGTGGCCAAGACCTCCGGGTCTTCTCATCCCACTGCAGCCAGGTCTTCAGGCCAGGCTGGCACTTCCTCGGCCCCTAAGAAGTCCCAGTCTTCGAAGGGGTCCCAAGGAAACACCCAGTCTTCTTCTTCCTCGAGAAGGGGGGGTTCACTCCCGCCCTTTTCAGCCCTCTTTCCAAGCCGGTAAAGGGGGCAAAGGTAAGAAGAAGAAGGGGAAACGCTAGGGGCGGCGTTCCCCCCCAAAAGCTGCCGAAGGTGGGGGGCTGCCTGTCGAGCCATTGGGCAACGTGGCAGCGACACGGAGCCAAGACCTGGATAGTGGATGTCCTCCGGGAGGGATATCTACTACCCTTCGAGTCTCGGCCTCCCCTCACCTACTCTCCGGTCCATCTCCAAACATATCTCCCAGGTTCGTCGAAGGACATCGCACTACAGCAAGAAGTGCAAGACATGCTGAACAAGTCGCACTACAGCAAGAAGTGCTAGCCATGCTGAGCAAGGGTGCAGTAGAAGTCGTGTCAGACCAGTCTCCAGGCTTTTACAGCCGCATCTTTCTCGTAGAGAAAGCCTCAGGGGGATGGAGACCGGTCATAGACCTCTCTCCCTTGAACCGTTTCGTTCGCCAGACTCGGTTCATGATGGAAACGGCGCAAACTGTGATGGCCTCCATCAGGGAGAACGACTTCATGCTTACGGTGGACTTGAAGGATGCGTATTTCCAGATACCCATACCCATCCATCCGTCCTCGCGCAAGTACCTCCGCTTTGTCCTCGGGGAGTCAGTCTTCCAATTCAGGGCTTTGCTTCGGGCTCTCGACCGCTCCCCAGGTGTTCACGAGAGTATTCTCTCTGGTGTCAGCTTGGGCCCACTCGTACGGGATACGTCTACTGAGGTATCTCGACGACTGGCTAGTCCTGGCGAGCTCTCGCTCGCAGTTGCTACAGGACAGGGATAGCTCCTCGAGTTTTGCTGGGATCTAGGGATCGTGGTAAATCTGGAGAAGTCAGATCTCACTCCCAAGCAGAGGACAAAGTACCTGGGCATGCTGATAGATACGGTGGCAGCGAAAGTCTTTCCCTCAGACTCTCGTATCAGCAAGTTCAGGCAGGCAGCACAGTTGTTCCTGTCACGGCAGGAGCAACCAGCTCGGCAATGGCAAGTCGTCATCAGTCACCTGTCGTCGTTGGAGAAACTAGTACCTCACGGGCGTCTTCACCTGCGGTCTCTCCAGTGGAGACTAAAGGAGTATTGGTCCCAGTCCCAAGACCCCCAGTCCTTCCTCATTCCTCTTTCCGAGGAGGTGAGAAAGGACCTTCACTGGTGGTTGGACGACAGGAACCTCTTAATAGGAGTATCCCTGCATACTCCCCCTCCGGACATGCTTCTGTTCTCGGATGCATCAACGGAGGGATGGGGCGCACACCTGGAGGAGTTGCTGACTTCAGGAGTGTGGCACCGAGACGACAAGCACCTTCACATCAACATTCTGGAACTCAAGGCGGCCTTCCTGGCCCTCCAGGAGTTCCAGGATCGAGTGATGGGACACTCCGTGGTACTGATGAGCGACAATACCACGGTAGTGGCATACGTCAAACAAGCATGGGGGACTGGTGTCCCATCAGCTTCATCAGTTGACGGTGCAGGTGCACGAGTGGGCCGTGGCTCACTCGGTAGAGCTGTCAGCCAGGTATATTCCAGGCAAGAGGAATGTCGTGGCAGACAAGCTCAGCCGCCAGAGACAGGTGGTAGGGACCGAATGGTCCCTCCATCAGGAAGTAGCGGAAAGGCTGTTCGACCTGTGGGGGCGTCCAGCCATCAATCTGTTCGCCACCCGGCACAACAGAAAACTCCAGGTCTTCTGTTCTGTCGTGCCGGACCCATGGGCCGCTGCGGAGGACGCGTTCCAACACCCGTGGCACAATCTCGACGCTTACGCCTTTCCCCCATTCTGTCTGATTCGCCGTGTGATCAGCCAGGTGATGATCACCCCGAATCTCAGAATAACTCTAGTGGCACCCAAATGGCCCTAGGCCATTTGGTACCCGGACCTGCTAGCTCTCCTCTCCGAGGCACCGGGAGAGATCCCCCCCTGGCCCAACCTTCTGCGTCAACCTCACGCAGAGCGGTTCCACCTGGCAGTGCATTCCCTGTGTCTTCACGGCTGGAGGTTATCCACCATCTCTTGCGAGCGAGAGGCTTTTCGCGCCGCGCAGCAACAGAGATGGCAGGATACCTCAGAAGATCCTCCGCAGCGGTGTACCAGGGAAAGTGGTCCGTCTTCTGTGGTTGGTGTCGTCGAAGGGGTATCTCTCCGGTCGGAACTACTGTTCAGCAGGTCGCAGACTTCCTCGTCTTCCTTCACCGAGAGAAGCTTCTCTCCGTTTCAGCTGTAAAAGGCTTCCGCGCCGCACTCGGCCTAGTCTTGAGGCTGAAAGGAGTAGACATCTCCTCTTTCAAGATTTCTCTACTCATGAGAAGCTTCGAACGGTCTTGCCCGCCCAGGGATCTCAGGCCCCCTGCGTGGGATGTGACTCTCGTCTTAAGAAGCCTGACTTGTGCACCGTACGAGCCTTTAAGAGAGTCGTCAGACAGGGATCTGACCCTCAAGACCGTCTTCTTGCTTGCCCTGGCATCGGCGAAGAGAGTTGGCGAGCTTCATGGACTTTCCTTTGATGTTAAACACTCGAGGGGATGGGGATCAGTTGCGCTCGATTTCATCCCGGATTTCGTAGCGAAGACTCGGAACCCTTCGGTCCCTGACGCACGGTTCGAGTCCTTCACGATCCCCTCCCTAGAGGACTTTGTAGGTAATGATCCAGACGAGATGCTACTGTGTGCTGTTAGGGTGCTGCAGCGCTATCTGAAGAGGACTTGGCACCTCCGGCCTGAGTGTCGACGACTCTTCGTTAGCACTGGCTCGACCAAGAAAGAAGTGTCCAAGAATACCATCTCTTTCTGGCTTCGTGAGACGATAAGGAGAGCGTACTCTGCTGCAGGAGAAGACGACACCAGTACGCTTCGTCCGAGAGCTCACGAGGTCCGCAGCATTGCTCCGTCCCTCGCATTCCGGAAGAATATGTCGGTACCACAGGTGCTGAAGGTGGGTGTGTGGTCCCAGCAGACTACCTTCACCTCCTTCTACCTCTGGGATGTTGCACACAAGTCCTTGGACACTTTTTCCTTGGGTCCTGTGGTGGCTGCTCAACAAGTTGTGTAGCTTATCCAGCTCCCCTAACGGGACAGGTTGCATCTCGCCTATGTTGTACGGTTGTGATTGGGAGAATGAATGTTGAGTGACTGGCCTCCCTTCTTTCTCCCCATCCTGGCTCTCTTCCCGCGGGCAGGGAGCGAACATGCCGTTACAAGCTGGACTGGGCGATCGAGGCAGGTAAGCACATAACGGGAGCTCCCGTTCTATTTCCGTTCAGGTTAATAGAAGCAACCCCACTCCTTCCTCTTGCAAGGGGAGGAAGGAGATCATGACTTTGAGACAAACCCAATGCTTGTATTTGCCTTATTGTCATCCAACGTCAAATTCTTCCTAGCCTACTTTGCATGAACTGATGTTTCCTCTTTCATGCAAAGGGACCCAGAAGTCTGACAACTGATCCTGCGTTTCCTACAACCCGATCTTTTTGTCAGAGGCAGTTTTCCCTTCCTTGCTCTTACGACCAGGAAGGGAAGACAAGGTGGTGAACTCCAGTCAGTTCAGAGAGACTTTATCAGATTCCTCCCTCCAATCAGTAAGTCTCTTAATGTAAAGGACTGAGGGTTTGTATATTGTGTCGGAACAAATAACAATTTTTAAAAGTAAATTGTATTTTTCCTAACTATACAAACCCGAGGTCCTTTACACTTTATGCCCACCTCATGCCACCCCTCAATCTGTACCTGGGCCGAAAGGCAAAGTGGAATGTTTACATCCGGGCAGGCGGGTATCCCCGCCTACCTGGAGGTAGTTACTGCCTAACTACCTTGCTCAAGAGTTTAACGGCCGTTTCCAGCCTACGCCTGAAAGTAATCCCTATTGTAAAGGACCGAGGGTTTGTATAGTTAGGAAAAATACAATTTACTTTTAAAAATTGTTATATTTGTGTTTGTCTCTTATTATTTGTGTGATGTATAAACCATTTATGAAAACTGCAGTACATTAGGATCTTCATCTGTGGCTGACTTCTAATGGATGGGTTTGGTGTTTTACGTAAGATGTCGGTAACAATATATTTGGTCAAATTTTTCTTGCACTGCACCCAGGGCTAGGGCATGCCCTTTTGTATGACGCTTTGGCAACCACCAGAGTAGTCTCTGGCGGCAAAGCACGCACGAAAGTGGAGGCGATTCTCAGCTTTACTGCTGTGCCACTACATGTTGATGATGAGCGCTGACCAGAGGTAGTAGTACCTGTCTGCTGTAGCTCTCTCAACAAGCTTTACCTACACCAAAACGATATGTTATGAGTGGTACCAAGAAATGTTTAAAACTTGAGCTGCCGCAAAAAGTAGGAACTAATAGGAAATAATAGCAATGTAATTACTTGGTAAGTGTATATAAAACTATCACTATATGTCATAAAAATGTCATTTTTGCAGCTATAATTTTTCTACAGTTTAGCCACAGAGTTTTGCAGATGTGGCAACGTTACGTTATGATCATGCTGCATCAACAGCCAATTTTCTCAGCAGTCTTTAAAGATTGGTAAATGATCTTTGCAGCATTTGCCAAGGACACTGTGTACTGCGTGTAGAAATGGAAATATTAATTCTGTTTGCTGTGGTTTTTGTACACTTGAGCAACAAAATTGACCTATTTGCCAAAATTGTGTGTCTCTTTCCACCGCAAGTTTACGGTTTTACTCTCTAGAGGTAGAACTATTTATTCTCGTTCTCTATTCGTGGGTCAGACTGACAGCCTGTAAAATTTGACAACAGTGTGATAAAATAATCGTCATCTCCAATGCTGTTATCCCATGCAAGCTTCACCCACAGGCATAGTCATCATCTTATTAATAGCCTGGGTGTAGCCTGAGACCTAACAGCCACTGTTCAGTAGTCTGCAAAATCATTTCATAGGATTTTAAAATGTACTGTATATACCTGATACTATTCATAGGGATACAATAAATATTGTAGCTTGCAGGGCTGTATAAATCTTGCCGTTGCCAGTACCGATGTATACGGCATGGCGGCTTGCCCCTTCTGGTTACTTCTTATTAGACTAAATCTTCTTCGGTAGCCCCATTGTTGCCTCTTGATGTATTCCGGACTTCAAAGTCTGTTGCAGAAACCCAAGAAGCTCTTCGTTTGGGTCTCAATCCCTTCCGCAGTTTCTGACCCAAGCAAAGTGGCTGTCTTGATCTTTTTCTTGCCGGGAAATCTTCAACACAAAATTGACAAAAATCAGTCCTGAATGTCACATGTCACATGTTATGAGCAACAGGCTTCCTACACTGGTCTGCAGACATTTTTAAGACGTATTTGAACCTACAAGGCTGCTCACAGATCTTGTAAGAGAAACTTATTTGTTAAAGTACACACATATAATTACAATCTGCATTCATTCATGTTCATACATTTGTCATTTAGGGGAGAGTACAGTACACTGTATGTACTGTGCAGAAGCAGATGAAACCATTTGAACCATGATATAGTTCTTTGTACAGCTTCAAGTGCAGTTATTACCAGGAGGTACACATATAAAGCTATGGAACATGTCACAGCCATACTGACCTGTAATTCAACATACTTATTTACACTATACAGTCTAGGTTAGGCTAGCCTATAAGAATAACTTAGACTTTCAAAACTAGCCAAGACTTGAGCTGTATTTCATAGTGTCTGGAGAGGAACAGATAGAAAAATCAGCAGTCCTGAAGGTTATGCCAAGTTAAGCTGCCTTTGCTAAGCTGAGGTTAGGCTGTGGTAGGCTACCCTTGGTTGTTTGGTGATCAACCGTGGTAGACTGGCTTTTTGGTCAAGTTTGCTTTTAAAGCTATAATGTCATTTGGATTTGAAGGATCCTTTAAGGTAAAAATGGTAAAATTGAAAAATACTGTACTGCCTTTAAGTGTTCTGGTCGATGAAATTCAGCTAAGTCCGCTGCATACCAGGAGGTTTGAGAACTTGTTGATGACATGGTAAATAACATTATAACACTTCATCAACACTTAGAACTGCAGCAGCCTATGATACTATGTAGTAGGGGAAAGTGTCTGATGCTTCCATGGTTATATGGACTGACAGTAACCGTACATGCTCATTTATTAGGCTGTGTTAATTTAATATCAAATAGGCTGTAATAAAATGCTTATTACAACCTTCTTTATTTAATTAGCTCGAAAAGCAGGAGTGTAGTTGACTGTAAATTGACTGTGATCTGACACATATTTACTTGGGGTTGTTACAACGCAGTTATAAAGATTTTCATGAATGAAAATATGTCACTTGTGAAATGTGATCCTGTTTCTGTAGGTAATACGGTTGATGGCCCAACATTGGGTGCCAGAGGTGGCCCTGTTGCTGCTGGTCTGTGTCCTACCTGTCATCACTGCCACTGCCATTGAGAATCAATGCATAGCAGTGGCACCTTACTTGCACGTGACAGTCATGCGACTGTCCAATCTCTCTCTCTCTCTCTCTCTCTATATCGATGGCCACTACTCTCATCCCATAACTCTTCTCATGCACACAGAAACTCACTTCTGTTGGACCCAGTTCAATCATTTGTTGGCATTCCTCATCCCCACTTTCATTTGCCAGACTTTGTCTTTCCTCAAAGTCATCTGCACACTCGTATCTCTTATTTTCCACAGCTTATTTGCAGTTTACCCCACTCAGGCACTGTAAGCGTAACACATACTAGCCTCTTGCACTCTGCTGGATGCACTGTGAGTGTCTCCACTCCATAATGCACGCACACACAATCACACCATATAAGCAACTCACTACCAAAAGCACTTCTTGCATTGTGAATACACCAGGTTCACACACAGCTTGTACAGTAGCTCTTTAATGTACACTTTAACTCTCCACATTCAGAACTTTTTGGGCTTCTTTCACACTTCCGTCATCACTTCTGTTCACAAGTCATCTACAGCTCCAGGAAGTCTTATCTCCAAACCATCACTTCCAAGATCTCTCAGTCTGCTCAGAATGCTTTCCAACTCCTTCAACACAACCATTCCCCTTGGAAAATAATTGCGGTTGATGCTCTCTTCCTCACTACCTTCCTCACTCCCTGGTATTCTTGATATCATATCAGCTCTCACATTTCTTCCTCCTGGTACATAAGCAATCACAAAATCAAAGTCACTCAAATCCTCAGCAGCGTTTGCTAATATACTGTCCACATTCTCCATGCATTGCAAATAAACTAATGGTTGATCTGTTTGTTCCGACACAATATACAAACCCTCGGTCCTTTACATTAGGGATTACTTTCAGGCGTAGGCTGGAAACGGCCGTTAAACTCTTGAACAAGGTGGTTAGGCAGTAACTACCTCCAGGTAGGCGGGGATACCCGCCTGCCCGGATGTAAACATTCCACTTTGCTTTCGGCCGTCAGCCGTTGCTGACGTGTTTTTCGTTCTCTCTGCCTGACTGTCATTAAGCTCTTATTTTCCCGGTGGGATCTTTCTGTATTTTTGTTTATATATGCGTGTGTTTGATATTTGGTAATACAAACCCACGATTTGTGATAACCTTGCGTAAGCCGTCATTCCCTGCCTGTGTCTGGGGTTTGACGGCCAAGGGCATAACTGGAGTAGCGTAACCAAGTGGTAATGCTTCTCTCCAGCGGCCCTTTACGTAAATACTGAAGGCGCCCCTGTACTTTCGGAGATATAGTTTGGGATGCAATATCTTCACTCCCCTACATCCATCGGGACGTAAGAGTTAGTTCCCTTCTTGGGCTTCCGCCCTCCGTGTGTAAGGGGCATCACTAATTTCTTCCTACTTATGCTGAGTGTTACTCGCCGCCTGCGCTTAGAGATTTGCGGGGCGGGTGGGAGGTTACGGGCGTCGTCGATAAGTTCCGCTTCCACGGCGCCCTTGGTGGCCTCCCCTCCGTCCTTTTTTCTCTTCCCGTAGGTTCTTCCTTCTCTCTCCTTCGCCCTCTTCGCTCGCTCGTCAGGCGAAGACCGGGCGGGGGGGGGGAGCGATCGAGCGACCTCGTCTAGAGTACCTCCTAACGCTGCGTAGGTCTGTTCCCCTTGTAGCGGGAGGAGCCTCCCTCTACTAATCATCTTTGTTTTTCTTTCAGGTTGACAGTGAGCATCACAAACACAGCAGTAGTTGGCTGGATATATCAAGAATATCTTGCATGAAGCAGTCCCGACATTCATTCAGTGTTGCTTCGGGATCGACCACAATACCTGATTAGATGACATTTCCACGTCGGGATCGCTCTGACTCTGTTCCAGCCGATGTAGATCGATCGCTGTCATTGCTGGTTTTCATGTATGCTGTTGCAATGCTTCCTGCGTATCTGTGGTGCATCTGCTCCTGCTGTTCCCTGTGTTATGCTCTTGTCAACTCGACGACAGTCTGTTGGCTGCTCTCCTGGTCTCCTGCCGCAGCCGCCCTGATTGCTCCTGTCGCTGCTGGTGACTTTCAAATGACATTCTGTCCGTTGCAGTAGCTCCTGCCTTCCGAACCGCTAACGTAGCTTCTGCATCGAATGTCCTGATCATGCCCGCTTCTTCTCCTAGTGATCGTGCCCGGGGCCGCTTCCATTGTGTTCCTGCCAGCTGCCCTGGAGGTTACGATGTCAGCCATCCTGTAGAAGATGTTGGCGTGAAAGGGAAGGAAGTCGCCTTGTGGAAGTGACGTTCCTGGCCGCTGCACAGCTCCTGCTTGCCGAACCTTTGCCGTAGCTACTGCATCAGCTGCCCTTATCATTCCTGCCGCTTCTGGCGGTCGTGCCCCGGGCCGCTTCCGTGTGTTCCTGCCAGCTGCCCCAGAGGTTACAATGTCCGCCATCCTGTAGAAGATGTTGGCGTGAAGATGTAGGAAGTGGTCCTGTTGAGGTGATGTTCCTGGCCGTTGCAGTAGCTCCTGCCTTCCGAATTGCTGCCGTAGCTCCTGCATCGGGTGTCCTGATCATGCTTCTGGTGGTGGTGGTGTCCTGGCTGCGTCCGTTGTGTTCCTGCCGGACTACCCTGGAGGTTACAATGTTTCATGTCCACCATCCTGTAGAAGATGTCGGAGTGGAGGTGAAGGAAGCCGCCCTGTGGAAGTAGCCGCCGTCTTCTTCATCTTATCTTCGATTGCGTCTTCTGCTGTGCCTTCCCTTCCTCTCCTGAGGTCCAAGGAGGTCCCGAGAATCGGACAGGCCTCCGTCGGCCGAAGGAGAGGAATGCTGCTGCTTCCCTTTGACGCCCTTGGACGTCTAGGGACTGCCTCCTTCCGAGGAGGCAGTGGGTCTCTCGTTGGCTGTTCCCGACCTTCGGGTTAGGAAAGCGATTGGCATAGCCATGGGTTTTGTGTTTCGGAAGCCGCGGACGCGCAGACCTCGGTTTGCAATCCCATTCCCAGTCCTAGAGGTTCCGCCTCTACGACGGGGGCTGCTTCGGGCGCTCGTTCACGAGCTGCTCCGAGTGCTCAAGATTCTGTGGAATATCGAGTATCCTGATCTGGTCTGGAGAAATTTTCCTCGACCCAGTTCGGGAGCAGTGCAAGAGAAAGGGCCGAGGCACCCAGGTGTCTCGGCTCTTCCTGCCAGCACCGCAAGCGCTCCCCGAGTGTTTGCCAGTGCTCGGTCGGGTTCCCAGCCTGGTGTCTCGATCCTGTTGGTTCGAACATCAGAAGAAGCAGGGAAGAGATTCTCTTTGGGAGTCCTGCGTGACTTCTAAGGGACCGACTCTCTTCTGGGAGACAAGTTTCTCTCGTTGGCTTCTTGGAAGTTTGCGTCTAAGACTGGTTCTGTGCTTGGCTCTATTGATCTCTTAGGAAACAAAGCAGCTGCCTCAGATTTTTGGGAATCTCGTGGGCAGCTCGAATTCTATGAATCACAAGCGCTCTCATGACGAGAGGCACAGGATGAGAGAAAGTGCCAAGACACCCAGGTGTGTGGTTGCCGGGACGCCTGGGTGTCTGGGTGCCGAGACGCCCGGGTGTCTGGGTGCCGAGACACCAGGTGTCTCGATACTGCTCGCCAACTGCTTCGGTTGCTCGGCCGGGCTTCATTCTTGTGTTTTGAACTTTAGGGTTCGAGCATGCAAGATAGCAGACACAGAATTCCCCTTTGACCTTTTCTCGAGGGGCCTCAGCCTTGAAGGAGTTTAGAGTTCGGGAAACTAGTAATTGTTCACAGCAGAGTCCAGCCTGCCCAGTTACGATTGTGTTCCCGTGATCGGCTCGGCCCCCAGTCGCGCTTACAAGACTGGCTCGGCTCGACTCGGCTTGCCAGACTTGCTCGGCTTGGTTCGGCTCGCCCCGCCTGCCTCCCAGTCCGCCGCATACCAACCAGCTGGATCACGTTCGCGTGATCGGCTCGGCTCAGCTCGGCCCCCTGTCGTGCTTACGAGACTGGCTCGGCTCGACTCGGCTTGCCAGACTGGCTCGGCTCGGCTCGCCCCGCCTGCCTCCCAGTTCGCCGCATACCAACCAGCTGGATCGCGTTCGCGTGATCGGCTTGGCCCTACTCGGTTTTTTCCGATTTGGGTTCTCGGCTATGTTCAATTGAACTTTTTGCTCTTCCCAGGAAAGCGCTTTGCCACGGCACAAGTGCTCTTCTTCCCCCGTGTGGCAGTAATCTCCTTCGGTTGATTATTGCTCACCGTCCGCCTCTCCTGCTTATCTTACTGGAAGGACAGGTAGGGATACTCTTTCTCCTCACCTGATCCCTTCTCTCAGTTGTTCCGAGAGGCGCGAGACGGACAGAGAGAGCTCCGACGAAATTATCTTTGGAGTTCAGCTGCCTGGCGTACTTTGGGTGTCGGCCCCCTGATTCTCTCTTAGTATAACCAGGTAGCCGAGGAGGGTTTCATGGGATCTGTCAAGGTCTCCCTCCAAGGGGAGAGGTACAGAAGTTTCACCCTTCGGAAACAGCGAGGGTCTTCCTCTTCACCACTCCGGTGAGGCATGCTGTCTTTTTGGTGAAAACTCGATATCAACGTTTTTTCCCTCCATATTTGTCCGTTTCGCTAGGGGTCACAAACATTGCTCATCCTGAGTTACAGACAAATACTTGAAGACTTCGCCTTCATCCGACCTGATTGCCGAGGCATCGAGAAGAATTCCGCTTGACCCATCCTCCTGTGCAGCTACACAAGAAGCGGTTCATGAGGCAGTGCATCCCTGTGTGTTCAGGACTGGGAGACTTTCCAGCTTTCCTTGCAAGCACAGGCTTTCTCGCCGAGCGGCATCAGATATAGCTGGATATCCCTTGAAGTCCTCTGCAACACTGTCTGAGGGACTGGATCCGTCTTCGCTGGTGGTGTCGTTGTCGGAACTTCTTGTCGGGTCAGAGTCGCTCGTCAAGTCTGGACTTCCTCGTCTTCTCCGCCGAGGGCTGCTTCTCTCCCTTTCATTTGTGAAGAACGTAGGCCCTTGCAACCTAGTCTTCTATCTGAAGTAGCCTTCGTCTCCTCAGTTGAGAGTTAGCTACGGACGAGAAGCTTCTTCAGTCATGCTCTCCCAGGGAACTGTTTCCTGGGTGGCATGCGACTCTCGTTTAGGGTTCCAGTCCGTGCTCTGCACTCGCCCTACGAGAGTCGTCGGATAGAGATATGCCCTCTTAGGTCCATCTCTTATCTTACCCTGGCCTTGGCGTAGAAGATGGAAGAACAGGGATGGGGATCATACCTCGACTCCTTCTGGGATGTCGTAGGTGGACTCTGAATCCATTGGCATCGACTGTCGGGTTCGAGTCCTTCTTGTTCCCCTCCTCCTTGGACTTTGTGTCGATGATCCAGATCATTCGTTACTTTGTCCTATTGGGAGCTGTGGTACTTTCCGAAAGGTTCGACATTCCTAACCTGGATGTCGTCAACGTTTTCGCTAGTACTGTCTCTCCCAAGGAAGAAGTGTCTAAGGACACATCTTCCTCCTGACTTCGTGAAGCGATCAAGGAGGTACTTGGCAGCTGACGACGACGACACCGGTACCTTTCATCCGAGAGCTCACAAAGTCGATGGCTTGGTCCATCCCTTGCATTCCGGAAGAATATGTCGGTACTACAGGTGCTGAAGGCGGGTGTGTGGTCCCAACAGACTACCTTCACCTCCTTCTACCTGCGGGATGTTGCGCACAAGTCCTTGGACACTTTTTCCTTGGGTCCTGTGGTGGCTGCTCAACAAGTTGTGTAGCTTATCCAGCTCCCCTAACGGGACTTGTTGCATCTCGCCTATGTTGTACGGTTGTGATTGCGAGAATGAATGTTGAGTGACTGGCCTCTCTTCTTTCTCCCCATCCTGGCTCTCTTCCCACGGGCAGGGAGCGGACTTGCCGTTACAAGCTGGACCGGGCGATCGAGGCAGATAAGCACATAACGGGAGCTCCCGTTCTATTTCCGTTCAGGTTAATAGAAGCAACCCCACTCCTTCCTCTTGCAAGGGGAGGAAGGAGACCATGACTATGAGACAAACCCAATGCTTGTTTTTGCCTTATTGTCATCCGACGTCAAATTCTTCCCAGCCTACTTTGCATGAACTGACGTTTCCTCTTTCATGCAAAGGGACCCAGAAGTCTGACAACTGATCCTGCGTTTCTTACAACCCGATCTTTTGTCAGAGGTAGTTTTTCCCTTCCTCGCTCTCACGACCAGGAAGGGAAGACAAGGTGGTGAACTCCAGTCAGTTCAGAGTGACTTTATCAGATTCCTCCCTCCAATCAGTGAGTCTCCTAATGGAAAGGACCGAGGGTTTGTATATTGTGTCGGAACAAATAACAATTTTTAAAAGTAAATTGTATTTTTCCTAACTATACAAACCCGAGGTCCTTTACACTTTATGCCCACCTCATGCCACCCCTCAATCTGTACCTGGGCCGAAAGGGAAACTGGAATGTTTACATCCGGGCAGGCGGGTATCCCCGCCAACCTGGAGGTAGTTACTGCCTAACCACCTTGTTCAAGAGTTTAACGGCCGTTTCCAGCCTACGCCTGAAAGTAATCCCTAATGTAAAGGACCGAGGGTTTGTATAGTTAGGAAAAATACAATTTACTTTTAAAAATTGATATATTTGTTGGCATTCCTCATCCCCACTTTCATTTGCCAGACTTTCGTCTTTCCTCAAAGTCATCTGCACACTCGTATCTCTTATTTTCCACAGCTTATTTGCAGTTTACCCCACTCAGACACTGTAAGTGTAACACATACTGGTCTCTTGCACTCTGCTGGATACGCTGTGAGTGTCACCACTCCATAATGCACACACACACAATCACACCATATAAGCAACTCACTACCAAAAGCACTTCTTGCATTGTGAATACACCAGGTTCACACACAGCTTGTACAGTAGCTCTTTAATGTACGCTTTAGCTTTCCTCATTCGGATCTTTTCGGGCTTCTTACACACTTCTGTCATCACTTCTGTTCTCAAGTCATCTACACTTGCAGGAAGTCTTATCTCCAAACCATCACTTCAAAGATCTCTCAGTCTGCTCAGAATGCTTTCCAACTCCTTCAACACAACCATTCCCCTTGGAAAATAATTGCGGTTGATGGTCTCTTCCTCACTCCCTGGTATTCTTGATATCATATCAGCTCTCACATTCCTTCCTTCTGGTACTGTACATACTGTACGCAATCACAAAATCAAACTCGCTCAAATCCTCAGCGGCATTTGCTAATATACTATCCACATTCTTCATGCAATGCAAATACACTAACAGGTGATCTTTTTTTTACACAAAACCTCAATGCAGCTGACTGTCAATCGTCACATTTGTTCCGACACAATATACAAACCCTCGGTCCTTTACATTAGGGATTACTTTCAGGCGTAGGCTGGAAACGACCATTGAACTCTTGAACAAGGTAGTTAGGCAGTAACTACCTCCAGGTAGGCGGGGATACCTGCCTGCCCGGATGTAAACATTCCACTTTGCTTTCGGCCGTCATGCGTTGCTGACGTGTTTTTGTTCTCTCTGCCTGACTGTCGTTAAGCTCTTATTTTCCCGGTGGGATCTTTCTGTATTTTCATTTATATATACGTGTGTTTGATATTTGTTAATATAAACCCACGATTTGTGATAACCTTGCGTAAGCCGTCGTTCCCTGCCTGCGTCTTGGGTTTGATGGCCAGGGGCATAACTGGAGTAGCGGAACCAAGTGGTAATGCTTCTCTCCAGCGGCCCTTTACGTAAATACTGAAGGCGCCCCTGTACTTTCGGAGATATAGTTTGGGACGCAATATCTTCACTCCCCTACATCCATCGGGACGTAAGAGTTAGTTCCCTTCTTGGGCTTCCGCCCTCCGTGTGTAAGGGGCATCACTAATTTCTTCCTACTTATGCTGAGTGTTACTCGCCGCCTGCGCTTAGAGATTTGTGGGCCGAGTGGGAGGTTACGGGCGTCGTCGATAAGTTCCGCTTCCACGGCGCCCTTGGTGGCCTCCCCTCCGTCCTTTTTTCTCTTCCCATAGGTTCTTCCTTCTCTCTCCTTCGCCCTCTTCGCTCGCTCGTCGGGCAAAGACCCCGGGGGGGGTGGGGTGGGGAGCGATCGAGCGACCTCGTCTAGAGTATCTCCTAATGCTGCGTAGGGCTGTTACCCTTGTAGCGGGAGGAGCCTCCCTCTACTAATCATCTTTGTTTTTCTTTCAGGTTGACAGTGAGCATCGCAGACACAGCGGTAGTTGGCTGGATATATCAAGAATATCTTGCATGAAGCAGTTCCGACATTCATTCAGTGTTGCTTCGGGATCGACCACAATACCTGATTAGATGACATTTCCACGTCGGGATCGCTCTGACTCTGTTCCCGCCAATGTAGATTGATCGCTGTCATTGCTGGTTTTCATGTATGCTGTTGCAATGCTTCCTGCGTATCTGTGGTGCATCTGCTCCTGCTGTTCCCTGTGTTATGCTCTTGTCAACTCAACGACAGTCTGTTGGCTGCTCTCCTGGTCTCCTGCCGCTAACGTAGCTCCTGCATCGGATGTCCTGATCGTGCCCGCTTCTTCTCCTAGTGATCGTGCCCTGGGCCGCTTCCGTTGTGTTCCTGCCAGCTGCCCTGAAGGTTAAGATGTCTGCCATCCTGTAGAAGATGTTGGCGTGAAAGGGAAGGAAGTCGCCTTGTGGAAGTGACGTTCCTGGCCATTGCATAGCTCCTGCTCTCCGAACCTTTGCTGTAGCTCCTGCATTGGCTGTCCTGATCATTCCTGCCGCTTCTGGCGGTCGTGCCCGGGGCCGCTCCCGTGCGTTCCTGCCAGCTGCCCCAGAGGTTACGATGTCCACCATCCTGTAGAAGATGTCGGCATGAAGATGTAGGAAGTGGTCCTGTTGAGGTGATGTTCCTGGCCGTTGCAGTAGCTCCTGCCTTCCGAATTGCTGCCGTAGCTCCTGCATCGGGTGTCCTGATCATGCTTCTGGTGGTGGTGGTGTCCTGGCTGTGTCCATTGTGTTTCTGCCAGACTACCCTGGAGGTTACGATGTTTCGTGTCCACCATCCTGTAGAAGATGTGGGAGTGGAGGTGAAGGAAGCTGTCCTGTGGAAGTAGCCGCCTTCTTCTTCATCTTATCTTCGATTTCGTCTTCTGCTGCATCTTCCCTTCCTCTCCCGAGGTCCGAGAATCGGACAGACCTCCATCGGCCGAAGGAAAGAATGCTGCTGCTTCCCCTTGATGCCCTTGGACGTCTAGGGACTGCCTCCTTCCGAGGAGGCGGTGGGTCTCTCGTTGGCTCTTCCCGACCTTCGGGTTAGGAAAGCGATTGGCATAGCCGTGGGTTTTGTGTTTTGGAAGCCGCGGGCGCGCAGACCTCAGTTTGCGATCCCATTCCCGAGTCTTAGAGGTTCCACCTCCAAGATGGGGGCTGCTTCGGGTGCTCGTTCGCAAGCTGCTTCGAGTGCTGAAGATTCTATGGAATATCGAGTATCCCAATCTGGTCTGGAGAGATTTTCCTGGGCCCAGTTCAGGAGCAGTGCGAGAGAAAGGGCCGAGGCCCCCAGGTGTATTGGCTCCTCTTCCTGCCAGCACCGCAAGCGCTCCCCAAGTGTTTGCCAGTGCTCAGTCGGGTTCCCAGCCTGGTGTCTCGATCCTGTCGGTTCGAACACCAGCAGAAGCAGGGAAGAGGTTCACTTTGGGAGTCCTGCGGGACTTCTAAGGGACTGACTCTCTTCCGGGAGACAAGTTTCTCTCGTTGACCGATTCGCATTCTCCTGTGGGATCTTGCCTTTTGGGGGCCGCGAGAGCGCGGCCTCTCGAGGCCACGCCCTCGTTGCCAGTCTTGGAAGTCTGCGTCTAAGACTGGTTCTGTGCTTGGCTCTTTCAATCTATTAGGAAACAAAGCAGCCGCTCCCGATTTTCGGAAGTCTCGTGGGTAGCTCGAATTCTATGAATCACGAGCGCTCTCCTTATGAGAGGCACAGGACGAGAGAAAGTGCCAAGACACCCAGGTGTCTGGTTGCCGGGACACCCAGGTGTCGGGGTGCCGCGACGCCAGGTGTCTCGATACTGCCCGCCAGCTGCTTCGGTTGCTTGTGCGGGCTTCGTTCTTGTGTCTCGAACTTTAGGGTTCGAGCATGCAAGATAGCAGACACAGAATTCCCCTTTGAACCTTCTTCTCGAGGGGCCTCGTCCTCGAAGGAGTTTAGAGTTCGGGAAACTAGCAGTTGTTCACAACAGACGAGTCCAGCCTGCCCAGTTATGATTGTGTTCGCGCAATTGGCTCGGCTTGGCCCCTGGTCACACTTACGAGACTGGCTCGGCTCGACTCGGCTTGCCAGAATGGCTCGGCTCAACTCGACTCGGCTTGCCATACTGGCTCGGCTCGGCTCGCCCCGCCTGCCTCCCAGTCTGCCGCATACCGACCAGCTGAATCGCGTTCGCGTGATCGGCCCTACTCGGTTTTTTCTGATTTGGGTTCTCGGCTATATTCGAGTGAACTTTTTTGCTCTTCCCAGGAAAGCGCTTTGCACGGCACAAGTGCTCTTCTTTCCCCGTGTGGCAGTAATCTCCTTCAGTTGATTATCGCTCACGGTCCGCCTCTCCTGCTTATCATACTGACAGGACAGGTAGGGATACTCTTTTCTCCTCATCTGTTCTCTTCTCCTCTCGATTGTTCCGAGAGGCGCGAGACGGACAGAGAGAGCTCCGACGAAATTTTCTTTCGGAGTTCGGCTGCCTGGCGTGCTTTGGGTATCGGTCCCCCGATTCTCTCGTATTATAACCAGGTAGCTGAGGAGGGTTTCATGGGATCTGTCAAGGTCTCCCTCCAAGGGGAGAGGTACAGGAGTTTCACGCATCGGAAACAGCGAGGGTCTTCCTCTTCAAGTTACGATTGCCCCTGTGTTCTCGGGGAACTTCGCGCAGATTCATCGGCGCGAGGATTCCCGGGACAGGACCGCAGCTCCCCCAATAAATAACCTTTGATTTGTATTTTACTCGTATCAAGTTTTATGTTTTGGTGTTTTGCCTCTATTTTAGGTCGAAAATGGCTTCTCAGTGGGTTAGAGCCGAAACGTCCCAGTGGAATGAAAATGTTCACTATACAGTAGTGCTTGTTTGCCTGTTCCTGATGAGGATCAGATTCCCTAGGAATCATTTTCTAGCAACTAATAATAATAATAATAATAATAATAATAATAAATAATCAGTGTGGCAAAGTCAGCCACATTTGCCCCATTCCATGACCTGTTTATCAGAATTTTTCCTATTTCTCCTTTTATCACCTTGTTTTCTCTCTCCTTTCTGCCTCACAGCAGTCTGTAACTCTCTTGAACTTCTTCTTAGCCTAACGGTTCTCTGTGGCGATGCTTTGAAGAGTTTGGCAGATAAGTCCTGGGACTCTGTGTCTTCTTGTAGGTCACCTTTGACTTAAAGACAACACTTCCTCCCCTCCGATCCGATTTCTGTTTTACACAGAGCCAGTCATTACCAGACAAAAAATTGACCCTTTCATTTGTTAAGTTTGGTAATGTTAATAGACATAAAGGTTTATTTTTTTAGGTAAGGCTGCCCACACACAAGGTACTAAAATAAACAAGTAAAAAATGCGCCAAAGTTTCGTCGCCGCAATTGAGTTTTCTGTCCGGCGTATAATCAAGGCCACCAAAAATAGATCTATCTTTCAGTGGTCCCGGTATAATGCTGTATGAACCATGGCCCATGAAACTTTAACCATGGCCCGGTGGTGGCCTGTCCTATGTCATTGCCAGATGTACGATTATGGCTAACTTTAACCTTAATTAAAATCAAATTACTGAGACTAGAGGGCTGCAATTTGGTATGTTTGATGACTGGAGGGTGGATGATCAACGTACCAAATTGCAACCCTCTAGCCTCCTCAGTAGTTTTTAAGATTTGAGGGTGGACAGAAAAGTGCCTACAGACAGACAAAGCCGGCACAATAGTTTTCTTTTACAGAAAACTAAAAATGGAACATATGCGGCTGTATGGAAAACTGTAGTTGAACCACTAAAAGCAGATGACACCAAAAGATTGGATACGAAAGACCTTGTTTGGTTGAGATACTCAGTTCTTGCTCGAGATGCGATTGACTGGCTGAAAGTCAACTGGAATGACACGGAACTATTTGAAATACATCCGCTCTTTCATGCACTCAATCAGCTTAAACTTCCCCATATGTCCATATTTCTCATGGACTAACATGCACATTCCCACTGCTCCACTCATCGAGAACACTGGAACATACATCAACACTCCCATCTTCTCTTGAAAAATACACCACTCCTTCACACAGCACAAATCTCTGAGCAAACTGCATCCATTTACTCAACAACAAAGGCCGTCTTCTCCCAGGTACTCCCTGTCTAATACACCTCTTCAACTCACCCACCACAAAACACTTCCGTTGCATCGCCTCAATATCCTCCGCTATTAACAATTCATTCTCACTCTTGTCCAACCCCACTATATCCCCCTCCTCACTCAGACTACTATCAGTCATTCCCACAAACCTGGCCATATTCACCACCTCACTTTGAATCTTCCCTGTTACAACCTCGTCTTTCAACAGAACCCCTGTCCCAACATCCCTTACTAATCCATTCTTCCTCAAGAAATCTATCCCAAACGGAACAACACAGCATCTGCTCATCTCCCAGTACTACAAAAAAAAGCTTCCACCTCAAACTCGGCCAACCTTACCTTCAACCTCACTTCCTCCCATCTAACCAACCTTCCTGCTGTACCTCTTATTGACACTTTTAGCATTCCAGTTCACTCTCTCGACATCCCTAATCACGCGTGGTCACCAACGATATTTGCGCTCCGGTGTCGACCAAACCACAGTACTGTCCTCCACTGACATCTACTCCCATAACCATCACGTTTCTCCTCTTGTGTAGACACTGATACTGACACTTGCCTCTTCCACCAACCAAACACCCTTCATTTACTTCCTCACCATCATCTTCCACTTCAAACAACTCCAGCATTCTCTCTTCAACATTTTCCTCCTTCTCATACTTCCTTTCATAGCTCTTTTTCTATACGACCCAGTTATAGTGTACCCCACTCTGCATATGCAACTCACTCACTCTTTCACTTCCTCATGTCGATACCCTATAGGTTTCTCACCCCCAGTGTGTACGGACGCAGTCACCTTTTGCTTCTTACTCACCGCCATGAAAACCTCCTGAAATGGGTCTACTCCAGGACACTTCATAGCTCTCAGACTCTTCTAATACCGTTCCACATTTGACACTCCCAAACATCCAGGTCTTGCAAACTTCCTCAATCACCTCTGCCCTCAGTTCATTCACACTTCCAGGCACCCACACCTTCAAACCTTCATCTACCAAATCATTCAGTCCACACCACACACTTTCAAACATGGAGTCACCAGCCCCCTTACTCTCATGTGCTACTACCAGTCCTCTCGGCAGATATTCTGGTTTTATGTCTTTCATTTTCTCTTCTTTCCCTTCCCCAGGTAGTCGAGACGTGATGTCTGCAACAATATTTCTTATACCTGGGAGGTACTCCACTACAAAATCAAAATCATTCAAATCCTCTACCATTTGCGTAATCCTAGCATCCACTCCTTTCTTCTCTGTAGATACAGTAGAGGTTGGTGGTCTGTACGTACCACGACCTCACACCGTACAGAAACTAACGCTTTCACACAAAACCGCAGCACAACCAACAATCTCTCTCAACAGTCGAATACTTTGGCTCTGACGAACTAAACGCCTTACTTACATACGCTATCCCTCTATCCCTTTCAGCTCCATTCACCACTTGCTTCTGCATCAAGCATCCACCCTTCAACACTCCACTCGCATCCCTATACACTCCCAACCTACTGGCATCTGCACTATAGTCAGGGTAAGCCAACTCCACATCCTTTACCATTTCTGCTTTCAGTTTCTCGAATGCCTTCACCATCCTTTCATCCCACCTCACAACTGTATTCTTCCTACAGCCTGTCCATTCAGACAATGGCTTTGCAGTTCCCAAACAATCTTCCACAAACTTCCTTCCAAACTCGATCAGTCCCAAAAATCCACGCAACTCTTGCACAGTCTTGTGTCGAGGGAAATTATTCACTTTCTCCACAGACTTTTCCACCTTTCGTATACCAGACTTGTGGCCCAAAAACTCCACCTCTTCCATGAACCACTCACACTTACTCCCTTTGACTTTCATCCCCACTTCCTCTAACTTCTTAGGTCCTCTCACACCAATCTCGTGTCTTCTAGCGTCTTACTCATCACCAAAATGTCATCAAGAAATAGCAACACATTCTTGCGGGGAAAACTGCTCAGCACAACATTCATCGCTCTCTAAAACGCAGCTGGGGCGTTTGCCAATCCAAAACTGAGATTGCAGAACTGATACTGGTTTTTCGTAGTCTAGTCGAGAAGGTATCGGTCTACAATCCTCCGCCACTGGCATCTGATAATACCCCCTTACCAGATCCATCTTGCCAAACACTTTCATTTCACCCCACGCATACTGTACACACAGTCAGACACCACACACACAGGGAATCTTTCTTCCACTGTCACCTCAACCTCATTTACTTCGATAATCAATACGCATTCGCAAACTCCAATCAGGCTTTCCTACTGGCACAAGTGGACTATTCCAAGCACTCTTACTGGGTTCAATCACTTCTATCCTTTCTACTCTTCACACTGCACTTCAATCTCTCGCACTGCTGAAGCAGGGAAATGTCGGGGTCTCTGATAAATCGATGTGTTGTCTGTCAGCTGAATACGGAACTCCTTCAATCTAGCTGTCCCAAAGTCCTCATGACCTTGACTCAACACACCCATTCTCTCCCACAACAACCCATACACCTGCTCTTTCTATTTCTTTTTCTCTTTCTCACTCAACTTCTCATTGAACCTCACCTCTTCCCTAAGCTTTTTTTACTCCACTCTTCTGACTTTTCCCCTTTGGCCATCACGTCATATTCCTCAATGTGCTTATCACCACTCAGATGGACTACACTTCTTAAACTTCCCAGTCTGTCACCAAGATGTATATATGCCTCTCCACCTTTTCTTTTTCACATCCCCACACACCTTTGGGTCCTTAACATCCATAATTCCATTGAACACGTGCGACCTGCCTTATCTCATAACACGCAGGGCTACCGTCCAACATGAACATTTCTCCTAACCTCTGCACTGACTGCAGCATTACTCCTCCACCCTACTTTCACACTCCACACACTCCCCGAATCTCTTGGCAATTGTGCGTCCTCCATCGCATTCGTCTCTACTCCAGAAACCATCTTCAAACTTCCTTGTCCATCCTCTTCCACACTCAACTTCACACTGGTTTCGTTCCCCTTTCGTATTTCTATCATTTCTTGTTCTGTCCACAACATAAAAATCCTCCTCCTCCAGCCTTATCCTGCAACCACAACAACAAACCTCACACACAGCCTTACTTCCAATCCTCCAATCCCTGTCACATATCCAGCACATTCCTGCTTCCATGCTATGTTTTCTTTTACTTTCTCATATGCCTCTCTGAAAAGCTCATTTCCACTACAACCAGTATCAGTCAACACTTTCAATAACACTCCTCCACATTCTACTCTAACACAGAAACAACGATCCACTCGTTCCCCAAAACAGAAGTTCCCACTCACAAACCCTTCTCTCACATACAATACATCTTTCCCTTCCATACCAGAGGGCTCACTACAGTAAACCCCCTTCACACTTAGCTTCCCTTTTGTTGGGGTTTGGTATGGCAGACTTCCTTCACATGACCCCCCATTCCACACCCTTCACACGTGATCTGAGTGTTCTTACATGTTGTGGCAAAATGCCCGCTCATTCCACAGTTTCCACAACGACTTCCATTTATTTCCTACTCTCCTTCCACTCTGGCAGTCTCTCACTCGATGTCCTACCTTTCCACAGCTGAAACACTTCAACTCTTTCGCTTGCAGGCAGTCCTTCAACGTATGCCCTCTCTTTCCACAGCCGAAAGAATCGCCATTGGCCCCTCTGCAGTCCGCTTTCACACGACCAGTCCTTCCACACCTGAAACACTCACTACTACTACTACTACTACTACTACTACTACTACTACTACTACTACTACTACTACTACTACTACTACTACTACTCCCTCATACAATACTTCCATTCACTCCACCCACACTTCCACTCCTAAACTTCTCTCGGCATCTGCACGAGCTCCTTTTCCCATTACTCCCCACATTCACTTGCACATTCTTTCTTCCTCTTTCCATCCTGTCTTTCCTATGCACCTCCAACAAGGCTTGCATCACACGTAGCTCCTCACTCACCAAAGCGTCCTTATAAGTCCTTCCATTTACCACCTCAGAGCCAGTGTACATCTCCTTTGGTTCATCCTCATCTACTCTCAGGTCTTCTAGGATCTCTAAAACATCCTGGCCACCGCTTCCGATCTTTTTTCTTCTCTCTTAAAATTACCCTAATCATCTCAGGGATGGTTGCCAAGAACTTCACATGAGGTGTTTGTTTTCCTCAATCCCTTCCTCTCCACACTTCCTTCTGGCCAACACTTCCAACTTATGAGCATAGAAGCCCACTTCCTCTCCAGCCTTCACCTCTGCCTCCTCACACCTGTCATCCTTCTTGTATGCAACACTTCCTTTCATTCTCTTCACCTGCCTAATCACTGTAGCCTTCATGGACTCACATCCTGGTTCACCCTCACACACACCCCTACAGCACATCTTCAACCACCCATCCAAGAACTCTCCCAGCCGCTTCATCCACACACTTTCATTCTCCCCATACTTTTGCCTATAATACTTCTCATACTCATCAAAAAACTCATATATGTCTCTTCCCTTCCCAGTGTTAAATTTCTCAATCCGGGTAATTCCCTGAGGAACATCGTTTTGGCCTCTTTCTCCTCGGCCTCTCTCAAACTGTCACTAATACTACTTTGTCTTCCTTTCCTCCTCAACTTGTGAGTCCGAATTATCCCTCAAAATCCGGGAACTCAATTCCTCTTTCCTCACACCTCTCCCCTTTCGTGTTTTCTTCTTCCTTCCCTCTTCTTTCTTACTACTGTCTTCCCTATCACTTTGATACTCCTCACTCACACTGCCCTCATCAATGGCGAGTCCTCGTCCTCCCTACTCTTACTTAACACCTCCTTCCCTTTCCTAGGGATTTCCTCCTTTGCACATTTTGCCTCCCAACACTGGGCTCAGTCGTAGCCATTTCAGTCATCTTCTCCATCGCCTCCATTCTAGCAACCAAATTACCTTCCTTTACCTGGGCCGCCTCCAAGTTATCCTGCAGGCTGACCACCATGCACACCAGCCTATTCGACCCCTGCGTCCGACCTTGCTCCCCTTCACCTGACCCTGCACCTTCCAAACCTGCTCCCTCCCTCTGCCATCTCCAATTGTGCACCCCACTTTCACTTTAATATCATTGGCCCCACCTTGGGTGGCAAATTACTATGTGTGGGCTTCTTCAGGCTACACAATTGAATAGGATGGTGGGAACAAATTTAGAGGTTACTAAGTAAAACTCTTGACTTTCCTTAACCTAATTTATTTCCTAGTACTACGATGACCAAAGAAAACCTTAATATGATTACGGTAATAAATCTTAATCTACAGAACAGAAACTTATCTAGCCTTATCACTATACTGTAGTTTATCAAAACTTATTCTACTCAGCCTTAATCCTATAGTTCCCCCGTCCTTCCATCAAAAGAATCTAAACCTACAGAACTGTCACTTAAGCTGTTTCAGTCTTGATATTACCACGACCACCTAAAAGAACCCTAAACCTAATCCTTAACCTAAATCCAAAGTGTTCCACCACCAACTCTGGTCTCTCAGACTACTTCTTCAGATTGGTAGTTAACTTGCTCAACATGAGCCAGTTCTGGATTTCGGCGCTATCCTTCTTCCTGCTGGAGAGATCAACATCCAGTTTTTCTTTCCTTCCCACCTTTCTAACTGCTGTCGAACTCTCTTTGCAGCAAGTGTGTCAAGATCAGCACCTTTTAGGGTTTAGCGTCATGTATGGAGGAGCAGGAAGAAGAGGTCAGGGCGTGACCAGATGTTTTGGTTTCTTTTCTGCAATGTGGTAGCTTGACGTTCTCTGTAAGTGTCCTCTCTTAGAATTTTCTCACCCCTTGTCCTTTGAGTAAATCCTCTGCATCAACTTCTGCACATTTTATTTATTTCTTTTGGATGCTACAACCACAAAGTAGGCAGCCAGTTACACCTTGGGCTGAAGGGGAGCAAATCACACCATCCCAACACACTCAGCAAACTTCAAGTAAAAAAAGAAAAAAAAGACTTAACCAGTGTTCTCCTTCCTGACATACAAAACACAAAAAAATCACAACAGCAAAAACGAAACAGTCAATTCACACAAACTCATCTTTCATCATACAAACCCAAACTTAGCCTACCAGACCGACACCAAAAGATTGGATACGAAAGACCTTGTTTGGTCGAGATACTCAGTTCTTGCTCGATGTGTGATTGACTGGCAGAAGGTCAACTGGAATGACACGGAATTCTTTGAAATTTCATAGTTTTGCACATTCGCTTGTTTATCTGCAACAGACGGTGGATTCAGTTGTTTTATTTAGTTAGTCACAAAATATGGATTCATTTAGTTCTGTTGCATATATATATCTGGTGTGAAAGAACCCTTCTTCAAAGATCAGTGCCAGAAGGAACTACATACAGTATATATATGGTTTGATCCTTGATCCCAGCAGAATGTGCATTGAATATAGGCTAGATATGATTATTTGTAGTACTCATACAATTCTTGCAGGGAATAAGTTACATTTACATTTATCGGCTGATTTATTCTGTGTATATTTAAGTAACTTTGGGAGAGTGCTGAATTACATATTGATAAGAAAATATTGTATACACAACATCTAATTGGGTTTCTGTGCTTACTGTAAGCCTTCCCTGTGTTGACACATTTCCCAATCTTTGTATCCTGAGGGGACATTATAGATCCAGTTATATTAATGTGACTATTAAGTGTTTCTTTACTCATATCCTGAAGTAGCTGTAAAGTTTTTCAGTGCAGGAATTCAGGTCTTCAAATATGTGGGTCTTTCCCCATAACATGTCTGCTTCTGCCAGAGATTTCCCTCTTTTAGACAGAGTGGTTTGTGGTGGAAGGTTTCTGCCTCCTAATAGTAGCAGTTGTGACTTGGACCATCAATGGATGGTCTCTTGATTGCCACTTTTTCTTAAGTTGTATTTTAGCAGAGATGTCTCACATTCACAGTTATTCCCTGATCCCTTTTCTTGCCGAGAACAACCAGATTCATTGGACAACAGCATCAATGGCTCGCTGTCAAACGTCTCAGTTCCAGAGGTCCTTTATTCCTCACACCGTTGGACTGTGGAACTGCCTCCCTTCAGAGGATGTCGTGCAATCAGAACTTCAGAAGTTCAAGTGAAGATGCAATGCATTACTACCCTAATACTATTCTCCTTCCATTTTGATATTTTACTTACATTTTTATTTATAAATTTGTTAATTTATCTGTTTTCCTAATAACTGATCTCTTTTTGTATTTTACCTTCTGTTACTTCTTTTGAATGAACACCTTAACATTCTTTGAAAGCTTGAATTTCAAGTCAGTGCTCATTGTGGGCTTGTTTTACATGAATAGGGTTCATTTTCTGAATGATAACAGCAACACTCTGGCTAATTATTGGATGTACACGGCACTTTCGTCTATGTATCTTTTTCATTTTCTTTTTCTGAAGTAGCAAAGCTCAGACACATGCAACTTCAAAGGTATCCATGGAGACACTGTTAGGAAACTCATCTGTGGCTGCGACAAGTAGTTTCTCGTCTGCAGGTACAAGCGCACATTATCGGCTGGCCACTTAGTGGCCAGCCACTTTACACAAAGTGTGTCTTGTGTAGGGGCACCCTTACAATATTCTTTATCCTTGTCTTTCTTTGCTTAATTCATTTTGTAATTTTAAATTCTGCCATTCAGGTTCGTTCTTTCTTTCAAAACCCTTCTGGACAGAGTCAACAGACTAGAATAAAGCTAAGACCTAATTCCAGTTCCTCTGACAATCCTTCCAACCTGCAAGACCTTGGGTAGTGACTGACGCATCCTGACCTGACCTTGCCTTATCTAGAATGCTGTGCCTTGTGGCATATGTTGGGTTAATCAGTGAATTGCTAATGAATATAGACGCAGCAGGAAACCTAATCTATGAGAAGAGTTGGGTCAGGGGCTTAGCTGAGATTGCAGATTGCTTGAAGATAAATTTGAAGTAATTAGAGAACAGAAATTGCACTTGAATTCAAAGGGAAATCAGACCCGAGATTGTGGAGAGCCATTGGAGAGGCTGCGACACAGCCCAGTGTAGGAGAATATTTGAGATTGCAAAGTTAAAAAGAGCAGTGGTTTGTGTACTTTGAAACCTGAGTTATATTTTTCAAAAAATATGTATTTGAAATTTCTTTGCTAAACAGGACGTTTGATTTTTCAAAATGCTTCTGAAGTATTTTCATTTGTGGTATGTTAATGCTTTACGTACTGCTTTCAGGTCATGTTGAACAGTATGACTTGAGGTGGCTACTGAATGGTTCCACTACTTGCACCTGTTATGACAGCTCTGCCTCTTCATTTTGGCTTTCTTAAAAACAGGTGAGATCACAACATCCCCTTTTGTGATTTACAAATTCCAGTTTTTGCTAACACTGCGACATCCCTTTGTGAGGGCTCGTTTTCGAAGTGATGTAGGTGGTCCAGTTTTGCCTCGTCCCCCTAGGGGGGCAGTGCTGTAAGTGCACCTCGTGTGGTGCACTGTAGGCATTGCTAAAGGTTGTTTGCAGTGTCCCTACGGCCCAGATGGCTGAATTTTTACTGGTAGTCATTGAAGCTGTGCTACCTAAGAATTCATAGTTAATATTGTATTTTTATATAAGTAACTTACCCAGTAATTACAAAGCTATTAGTTTCTTTTAACCGGCAGCTTAAAATTTTGAAATTGTGTCACGCTAGTTTGTTTTGGTTATGGCGACGTGCCCCGCCCACTTTCGGCGGAAGAAGAGGTACAACATAGCCGAGAGCTTCAATTTGTTTCTGCCGGCTGTGGTTGAAGGACTGTGGTTGGCAGCAGCTTGAATTTTGAAATTTATACCTTGCTGGTTGTCTGTTCTTATCTACGATTGGTGAAGTATTTATTTTCGTAGCCTTCCGGCACAATTTAGATAGTGTTAGGCGAGTTTTGATCATTGGTTTATGACTTTTTGCCCGCTTTATGGACTTGTCTTGTCTTTGAATTTTTTCTATGAGGTCTGACACTAGTAGTTATATTATTAGGTATTGTAGCAAAAGCCGCAATCTTAGGCTTACTAAGGAATCTTATGACTCTCACTATATGTGTTCAGTGTAGGGGACAAACGTGTTCAGTTGATTTATGATGTGAAGAATGTAGTGAATGGGATTTCAAGAAGTGGAAAGCTTTAGAATCACATCTTAAGAAACTGGCTAGAGATAGGAAGAGGAAAGTTATTGCTAGGGACTCCAGTAAAGCCTTAGCTAGTCGGGATTCATCCGCTAAGTCAGATGCAATTGCACCTGTAGTCTCTTCTGATCCGTTCCATCTCCTCCACCTGTGCAATCCTCCCCTTTACCCAGCTCTCACGTTTCCGATTCCGACACCGTCGTCAGTCTGGAGTCGAAAATCGACACTTGCTTTGAATTAATTGTGCAGTCGATCACTAAATTAGCGTCATCTGTGAAAGTGTTGATGGATAAAAGTGTATCAGAGTGCCCCATGACGCCCAGTGCTAGTGGAGGAGTGGCTGTTCGGCCCGCCGATTCTCCTAGGGCAAGGTCCCTAGCATACTCCCCAGCACCTGTGTGGAGTCAAACTGGTAGCCCAAGGGGGGTCGGTGGGGTCTGCCCCTGAGCAGTTGCCCCCTCAGTCCAGTCTGTTGATGAATCCCAGACTGCAACCAAAGGCTGTTGGAAAGGCCTACAAGTGACTGCTCATTGTATGTCCTCCAGCTCTGAGGATTTTAGTCTCAGGCACTATGTGGACAAATCACGCCCTCTGAAAAGGCGATCTCTTCTCTTGCTCCATGTAAGAAGGGCAAGGATTCAGTGTGCCCCTCTTGCAGTCACTGGGATAGCCCAGAGCAATTCTCCTCTGCTACATCAGATGACGATCGTAATTTGGCACCGAAGCGCCTTGTGGTGTGTAGATGTTCTTCTTTGCACAAGGGTACCCCTTCATCAGGAGTTGTGTGCCCAGCACCATCACCTCTACAATTAGCGCCCTAGGAGCCAGCAACTAGCGCCAAAGCGCCCAAGCTCCCGCTTGCAGATGAGCGCCCGTTCGCCATCAAGTTTTGTCTTTGGCTCCCGCCTCTACAGTGCTCCCTGAGCGGCCGTTGGTGCCTGCTCCTCCATCGTCTCGTTGACCTGATCCAGAGCAAACTAGACAGCATTCTGAGTTTGCTTCAGAAAGCCCTCCTACAGCTCAGATGACAGAGGACTTATTGCTTTCTCCTGTTTCTTCTGAAGAGGAGGTCGTTCCGGATCAGGATTTTCCCTCATCTGCGTACTCTGCGTTATTGAGGTTCCTGCTAACTACCTTCCCAAATGTCTTTTGGCCCACTACTCCGTCCTCTCTTGCTTCGACTTTCTTTATGGAAACTCCCCCAACTTGTTCTTCGGGGCTACCAAAACTGGTTCTCTTCTCCTCAGCGAAGAAGGCACTGAACGAAGTAGAAGGATTGTTCTCAGAGAAGAGGGTGCAAGGTAGAGCAGTTTTTTGTTTCCCGCCTTCCAAGTTGTCTAGGTCGAGTTGTAGGTTTTGTGCAACTGGAGAAGAGCCTTCCCTGCAAGTCTCTGCCTCCTCTCAGGGAGGCTTCTCTGGCCTTATCGACTCGGCTAGGAGATCAGCTTTCACCCGGCCGAAATTATGTTTTGAGCTTTGGAACTTGCTCATCTTCTCACAAATATTTGTAAGGTGTTCGAAGTAATGAGCTTAGACTGGGCGGTGGGCACGCTAGCGTGCAAGATTAGAGACTGCTCCTTTTTTGCCTCGAGATACTTCTTCGGACCTTTTAGGAGTACTTTCCTGTGTTGACAGGTGTTCCGACTCATTCAGAGTAAGTAGAGCATTTCAAATTGTCAGTGTTATCGTGTAGCCTAAGCCAGGGGTTCCCAACCTTTTTGCATGAAAGGGCCACATTAACATTCCAAATGCAGATGAGGGCCGCATATTAGAATTATCCTTACTATCAGAGAAAGTTCACATTTATTTATATATAATTTAGTTGTACAGTTTTAGTTTAGGCTTAGACTCGTATGTCCACTATTGCTAAATAGGTATTATTCCTATAAATAAAAAATTCTTAATAGTAGCTATGTTTTGTTGTACAGTTTGTACAGAGAATAATGAGTTATGGAAAATTCTATTCATCTCTTCTTTAATGGGAAACTTGATGCTGCATCTTATTTGCAAGCTTAGCAGTATCTGTTTCAACATTTGTAACAAAGCCTCAAAATTTGGTGAAGATGCTCATCAGTAAACTAAGTTTCGATTTTACTAGTTTCATTTTTGAAAATATTTGCTGACAGGTATATGTACTACCAAAAACTGAAAACATACCAACACCAAACTTTTTGAAATGAGAATATTCTTCAGGTAGACAGGAATAAAATTCCTAAAAGCTATTGTCTTGATAAATTCCTGGAATTTCTTCTGGTGATACACTGAAAGGGTTTTGAAACATTTGAATTTCCTGCTTATGATCATGGAAGTCCTTGAATCTATTTGCAAATTCTTCTTTTAGAAGTTTAGTTGCGTTGGTGCATTTTTCTTTTGGGGCAATTGAAGTATTTCTTTTCTCATTCTGCAACTCTTTGCAGAATGAGAAAAGTTTTCATCACTGAACTGTTTCAGAAAAATATCTAGTTTATTTTCAAATGCTTTCACCTCAGTAAACATATCTGATACCAATTTTCCACTGCCTTGCAGTCTGAAGTTGAAATTATTCAAATGATCAGTTGTATCAGATAAGAACGCTAAGCAGAAAACCCAGTCTGAATCTGAAAATGCCTCTTGAATCTTATCTTTTTCAGTAAGAAATATTTCAGTTTCATGACGAAGAGCAAAAAACGCCTTAGAATTATTCCTGTGCTGAGCCACCTCACTTCAGTATGGAACAGTATATCACCATACTCTAGTATATCACCACACTCTGAATCTATTTCAGATAAAAATGCTTGAAATTGTCTACGATTCAAACCATGACGTCTAATGAAATTCACAGTTGATACGATGACGTTCATGATATCTTCAAATTTAAGAACCTTACTGCACAGTACCTGGTGATGAATAATGCAGTGGAACTTGAGAGGAGGTGTGACAATATTAACAACTTCATTGCAGGTTTTCTCGACCAACCCTGCTCTACTTCCAACCATGTTTCTTGCTCCATCTGTGGGTACACTTTTCAACTTGGCCCAACTTAAATCAAGGTTATTTACTGCCTGAAATACTTCTAAAAAGATGTAGTATCTTTCATATTTTTTAGGGCACACAAATCTTCTACAATCTGAAAGTTTTTGTCAACACCTCTAATAAAAATCAGAAGTTGTGCTGTATCCAAAATATCATTGCTTTCATCCAAAGCTAAAGAAAAATATTGAAAACTGTGTGCTTTCTCAGATAATGTTGAAAACTCTTCTCCACTTAAATCTTCCATAAGCCTTGTGCCTGTTGCAGCAGACAAACTTCAATTTTGAAAAAGTGACAACTGTTCTGGATATATTTCTTTGACCGTTTTTATCATGCACTCTCTAACAAATTCCCCATCAGTAAGTGGCTTTCCTTTTTCACACCAATACTTGGTGACCTGGTAGCTGGCACGGACGCTTGATTCGATCTCACTAGTTCTGCTTCTAAAGAGATTTTACTGAGCAGACACTGATTTTTTCAAAGAATATATCTTGTTTGAGCGCACATCACCTTGAAGTGAAAAATAGTTCTTGTGCCGTGATTCATAATGCCTGTTGATATCAAATGTCTTCAAGGTCTTTATACTTTCGTGGCATATAAGACATAATGGAGTGTCAGCATGTGAAATAAAAAAGTAGTTAAAAGTCCAACTCTCATTAAACACACGGCCCTCCTCGTCTGTTTTCCTCTTTATAGGGTTAGGTGACGTGTTTAAATCCTGTAAGAGAGGAATTTATTGGTTATATTAAGAGCAAACATAAAACAACAATGGGTTTGCAAACAATATTTCCTAGTGTGGCCAGGCCTTTACACAATTATTTCTGCTCAGTACACTGTCAATACATATTTAGTTCAGGAACTTAAAAAAAAAAAAAGATATAGTACCAAATCGTATGTCAGAAAGTGAAAATTAATCACAACAGGAAAAACACTCTTTGATAAGCATTCAGCCACTGAACTAAAGATGACCTGTAATAATCTGATTCACTCCTGTACGCGGGTAGGCCTGAAACATTGACGTATAATACATGTTCAAATCGCGTTCGGTGTAAAAGCAGAGCTTGGTTGCAGCACTTTTTCCTTTCATGAATTACATAATGGGAAAAATACACAAGATTTAGTTTTTTATAGATTTCTTTATTATTATTATTATTATTATTATTATTATTATTATTATTATTATTATTATTATTAATATTATTATTATTATTATTATTATTATTATTATTATTATTATTATATTAAGAGAGAGAGAGAGAGAGAGCATTATTCTCATATTGCTCTGAGGGCCGCTTTGAGCATCATTAAGGGCCGCAGGTTGGGGATCCCTGGCCTAAGCGATTCGAAACTTACTAACCTAATCGTAGCCTAAGTCTTATACTACGACATCCAGGGTTCTTCATTCTTATGCTAGTTCATATTGCGATTAAATCAATGCGTTGCATTGTGTATATTAATCTAAACTTAAACGATATTAACTTCCTTTGGTGCATTCAGTGCTCTTAGCTTGAAATACAGTAGGATCAGATTGGCGTGAGCACAATCTCTACTTCGCAACCCTCATCCAAAGCACACCTTCAAGAAATTCTCCTTACATTTAGATATGCATATTTCCTAAAGGAAGTTTCCCTAAATGAATTCTAAGTTGAAAAGGAATACTCAGGTGGATTTGAAGGCACTGACAACTATGGCTGCATTCCCCTTTCATGAGTCCTTACTAGCTCGAACTACACTTTATCAATGCTGAGAAGAGACTGACTTCATGGCCGTCTTTGACTGACACCAAACCTTCGACTAACCACCGGACAAACAACCGATACCGGTAGTTAAACACTATTAAATACACGAAATAGCCAAGACAACACTTTTCATTACAAAATACAAACACAAGGAAACATAATATCTTTCTTCTACATAATACTCCTTTCGACTTTACGTAAATTTAGAAAGAATACATAAAACTATACCACAACTTGCGGAAAAGTACAATCTCTCTTGTCGAAGTTTCGACATGCTCCCTCGCAAGAAAAACTTATGCCTGCATCATTTACAATAATCCTGTGCTTGTCAATGCCTTTATGGCTTCTGCAGCTATTTGAGCAGTCCTTCTTGGGCGGGTGCTTGACTGAATGTCTTCTGTCGCAGGATTAGTTTCCCTTATCTCCTGTCACAGCTCTAAGGGGTATAACTTAATTACAGGTCTCATAAGCTGGCTACTATGTGCCATTCTTAGAGTAGCCACTCTTGGGAACTTTTCTTGCCCCACGTGTAACTCGATCACTTGGCCCAACTTCCTCTTGCTCTTTGGCCCCTCGTCATGAATGAGGACAACTTCCCCTATCGTGGGCCAAGAGCCATGCACTGTTCCTACTCGATGGGTCTCTCTTAACGTTGTTAAATACCCCCTCTCCCATCTTTTCCACAAGTCGTCACACAACTTGGATACATACAGGAATCTTTTCTCTGTGAACTCTCTACGTCCATAGGTAGGGTCACCGGAGATCTCTTCCCAATTTGCTACTTCTCTTGGGAAGGACTTAAGCCTTTGGCCAAGGATCAAATGGTTAGGGATTAAAATTTCCAGCTGATTTAAATCCCCTGGCATGTAATTTAATGGTCTGTCATTGATAATTCCTTCTAGCTCCACCAGCACACAGGCCAGTTCTTCAAAACTGAGCAATGCTTGGCCCACGATATTTTTTAGGCATGACTTTAGAAGTCTTATCAGCCTTTCCCATATAGCACCAAACCATGGTGCTCTTGCTGGAATGAACTTCCAGTTACACTTTATATCTAGCAGATGTTCTTTTACCCTGGGATTCTCCGACATGATCTTAAGGTATGCTGATGCTGCTACAAACGTTGTCACTCAACATGAGTGCTGAGAAACCTCTTTTGCCGCAGAATTTTCTAAAACTCAAGAGTAACGAGTCACAGGACTGGTCATCAACTAGCTCCACATGTATTTCCTGTACTCTGTTTTTCACAAATACTGTACAGGGAGAACACTTTTCGATACTAGCCAACTTAGGGCAACTTTACTGTCCGACCAAACGAACAGTTCTACAGACTCATCCTTCTCAAAGGATTCTTTAATAAATTTGGCCATTCTTGCTGCTAGCAACAATGCCGTCAACTCAAGGTTTGGAACAGTTAATTCTTTAATGGGCACTAGTCTTCCCTTTGCCATCATTAAATAAGATTTTTCGTTCTTAACTCTATAGGCTACACAATCATATGCTAACTGACTGGCGTCGCAGAATATGCGTAAGGAGTCCCCCTTTCCCAGACTAGTATTCCTAGGAAAGAAAATATGAAGACATTTTTCCAAGTCTTCGGATAACTCATTGGTTCTGTAATGGGTCTGGGAGTTGTTCATCTCAATCCTGTTGTTGCTTCCACAAATTCTGCAGGTATATCCTTACCCTGATAGTAACAGGTAGAAGCGCTCCTAATGGATCGTAAATCCATGCAACAGTTCTTAACACTTCTCTCGTAGTCTGACTGGACTTATTTATCTTCGTCTGTTGTGATGTCAAAGTATCTTTTTCTTTGTCCCAGTTCAGACCGAAGACCTTATGAGTTGTTTGTTCTCTGGCACTAATCTAGCAATAGTTTGCAACGAGTCGTTATTACTCGTCCATTATTTCAAATATAAATGTGCCTGTGCAAATCTTATTTGCTTCAAAGAAAAAATTTACCAGTTCACTATCACCATTGCTGGTAAACTGCAAGTTCCTTTCTATGTCACCTTCTACCATTGACAGGTGTTTCTTAATGGTTGCATTCAGCAGAAAGGGAGAACATGTAGCTCCAAATAAAACAACTCTAAACCTATACACAAACAATTTACTGTTGGTGTCTGATGGATCTTCCAACCATAAAAACCTAGTATAGTCTCTATCTTCTTCCCTGAGTTGCACCATTAAAAATGCTTTCTCTGTGTCACAAATAAAAGCAAACGATTTTGTTTTAACCTGCAGCAGAACTTTGAGCAGGTCAGCTGTTATCTGTGGTCCCGTCCACAAACAATCATTCAAGCTCAACCTACTTTTCTCCTATCTAATTCCCTTGCTTTTATAGTGGAGTCCCTCAAGAGCAGATCTCTTTATAAATGATCTCTGGGCACAGGTATGCAACAACCCTCTTTTTCACACAATGTGACCTCTTTTACCCTGTAGGGTTATTGTGGCTGTAGGTAAGATCGACTTCCTACTCGTCTTATTTCCCTGTCCGGTATTTGTCAGAGAGAGAGTTCCAACTTGTACCCCACCTGGTTTCGATTGCAAATAGCACTATGGTGTCTAACAGTGCAGCCGTTATTACAACCTTGCCTGTCACAGTGGGAACTGAAGAAGTGTTTATTGGATGCGCACATGAAACACAAACCCAGAGTTCTGAGTCGTTCTCTCTTTCCTCCTCTGGTTGCATAGGGTTTACAATGTGTCCGTATAGGATTGCCTCCGCAAAGTGCGCATCCTTTAACCTGGTTGACCTTGGTCTTGTTCGTACTTTCTGTAGGCCTTACCAATGTTTTTTCTGGTCTCACAGATTGCCCTTGTTCTACTGCGAAAGTAGATACCGTTGTTAATGTATTAGCTTTTGCTGGGTCAGTCTGTGGAAAAGCCCTCAAATTGTGTATGTCTTCTTTGAGATTATTTTTCAAAGTTGTTGAATGAGAAGAGATGAGGCAGGAAGGAACTTCTCCAAATTGGGTGAGTGAAACTACCTTTGTTTTCCACAAGCCATTTTCCTTGCCTTTCCTTCCTTAATTTCATTCTCGCTGTTTATTCATGTTGATGAACTGTGAGTGACAATATTTATTTTGGGGGAATTAATGTCGTCATCATTAATCCATAATTATTCACAGGTTTTTTTTAGAATTCTGACTAACATATGGACACCATTACATCTTTACTCTTGTTTATTGATGAAATTTCTTGAAAAAATTTTTTTGAATCAAGAACAAATGGGTATGGGGATGCAGGGTTGGGGCAAAGCTTTTTATCAATCACAAGTCATTGTCAAGTCACATAACAAACAGTTTTGGGGGAATTCACACCAGAAAAACATGAAAAAACGCATTTGAGTTCTTAAAGGGGGGAAGTGGAGAAAGAGACGGACATTCATTCCCTGATCACTGAGCAGACACCTCGGAATCTAGCGACCTTTCCGAATGGCTGCATCAGCAGACTTCAGAGAGATTCAGCTTCGTGGAAGAAGAAGAAGCTGCAAGATCATGGCGTTCTGCAGAAGGGTTTTGTCACGACGCCCAACTCGATTTTTGCTCGTCATTAATTCGGCTCCTCTGTCGAGTGATTGTGCTGCGGCCTCGCTTCTGCTGCTGCTGCTGCGGCCTCTCCCATGGGACTGGGTCGCCTCTTCTGCTGCTGCTGAAACAAACGCTGCTGAATCTGGACAACTGGAAATCTCTCTCAAAAGCGTTTCATGGAAGAAATGACAAACTGCCCACCTACCGTTCTATAAGAATTTGTCAGTCGTGGACGGATTCTGAAGTGTGAGATCCCCTTAGGGGTTATTGCCATCAGTGCGCCTCACTCAGTGCACTGTAAGCATTACTTAAGGCTCTTTGAAACATCCCCTGTGCCCCTAGCTGCTATAACCCCTTTCATTCCAATTACTGTACCTCCTTTCATATTCTCCTTCTTCCATCTTACTTTCCCCAACCCTCTTTCTCCTAACAATTGATTCACAGTGCAGCTGCTGTGAGGTCTTCCTCCTGTTACACCTTTCAAACCTTTTACTGTCAATTTCCGTTTCAGCGCTGAATGGCCTTAGTAGTTGCCCCAGTGCATGGCATGCATGCCTAAAATCTATAAATCAATCAATCAGTCTGGGCCCAGAGGTTGTAGAGAGCATTACGGGAAGGCTTGGTGAGGTTGTCCCTGCATAAGGTTTTAGGCTGCCTGCAGTTTTCATTCGTGCTCGAAGAAGCCCTCTTCAATGGAGGCTTAACGTGTGGTTCAGTGTTTTGCACAACTGGTGCCATTTTCATGAGACGTAAGTGACCAGTCAGTTGTCGAAATGAATGTTGGCATTTCATGAAATTGAGAACGGGAGGGCCTCGACGAGCTAGCCTCTACTGCAGAGAGGGTGAAACTATTTAAAAAGTCTTTCAATGTCGTTTGATTGTCGATGAAATAAGAGCAGTTGTATATAGGTGCTGGACAGTGAATGACAAGGTATTACTTAAGTCAAATTCACCCAGGTGTCACACCAGCGTACTAAACATTTGAGATTTCAGTTGCATTTTCATGAATAACTTCGCTGTTGTGGATGTTTATTTTAATGATCGTTTCCGATTTCATCTGTTGCTCTTTCTATAACAACCATTTTTTCTCCTTTGCAGGTTCGTGACGAATTGCAATAAGAACCCCGCGTCATCCGTCACGGCCACTGGAGACACTTCAACACTTGCAGCAGAGGAGGAGGAGGAGGAGGAGGAGGAGGAGGAGGAGGTCTTCGGCTGAAGCCACACTATGTGTGAGTGTTGCAAACCCTTTTCAGTTTTGCCCGAAGCCATTATTGTCAGTTCATAGGATCAGTTTCCAGTTAAGAAGAAGTTTTGACACACTGCTTAACTGGAGACTGACCCAGCCAGCAGTGGAGGTCCCCAGGAAGGCATGAATTTGATTTTTTTTATACATAATTAAAAATAGTTAGAAGCTTTTTTTTTCTAAGTCCAAAAACCAATTGGTGTCTCCTGGTTGGTGTTCCTGCATGTGGAAACCTGACGGTGGCATTACGAAAGGATTTTGGCTCCTTTAATTAATGTAACTGTAGCATGTGGCTCCTCTACCGATGTACATATCTATGTATGTAGGTTTCCCCCACATCAATGCATGTGTGTGTGGACCCTTGAACTGATGTGGGATACTACAGGCCTGGTGTTCTTCGTTCCTGCTTCAGAAGTCTTCTTCTTCTGCTGCTGCTCTTGGAAACCAGACTTGTGGTTTCACCTTCGGGTTTCTGTTAACAACTACTAATTTCAGACTGAATAATCTTCCCCTTGAAAGTATTATCTATAATGTCTCTTATCTTCCCCTTGAAAGCATTATCTATAATGTCTCTATCTTCCCCTTGAAAGCATTATCTATAATGTCTCAATCTTACCCTTGAAAGCATCATCTATAATGTCTCAGTCTTACCCTTGAAAGCATCATCTATAATGTCTCAATCTTACCCTTGAAATCATCATCTATAATTCTCAGTCTTACCCTTGAAAGCATTATCTATAATGTCTCAGTGTCCCCGAACTGACTTCACTTTACATTTTCTTCTAAGTTTGTAATTTGGGGGTCCTCTCTTGACTCCAGACCGCGTCATGACCATATCGCTATTAGTGCAAAGTTTCGGGAATATTCCCGAGTTTTGGCATCTGGAATGGCTAATTAGCAGTGCGATATATTATCAGTAATTGGTCCAGTTGGTCTTAGCTGATTTTGCAACGAATGTTTGAACAGCGAATCTGAATGGCCGTCTTAGTGCTCACGGTCATTTTAGTGGAATGCTGAAGGTTTACATCAAATTCCTGCATTTTGTAGATAGATCGCAAATGAGGCGGTTAGTTGCAGAGGAGAGGAGGGTATTCACCACTTTTCTCGCTTTAGACTTCTGTATAGCATTGTACTGTAGTATTGTCCAGTCCTCCTCCTATGTATATAGTTAATGAAAACGCATCACGAACCCTACCCTTCCCTGACATGGGCAAAAATGGTCGGAAATCGCTCCGAGTAAAGTTATTGTTATGAACTCCTTTATTAATGCAAGAGCCACAGCAAATCTTCATTTATATTATGCAGTTTCACTTCTCAGAATCAGTTGCCAAAATAGACAAAGATTCCGGACAAAAAAAATAACACAGATCTCAAGCAAGAAGCGACACTTAGGAGAGGGAAAGCAAACCAAGAACAAAAACCTTAACAATTAATTTATTAACAATAAGTAAACTTAAATATTACAAAGGAACGTCCCCCAAAAACTGATCTAGGGACAGGAAAACTCACTTGCAAACAAAACCTCAATCACTACCACCATTCTCCTAGCTAACTATCATATCCAGTAGAATAAGAGAAAGAACTAGGAGGAGGTAGAAAACAACATTTGTACAAAATCGGAATTTCAACTATCACACGATAGAAAGAGGCATAAGAGAGGAAAAAATATCCTTAAACCTAATATTTCTAGTACATAATAAACAATAACAAGGAAACCATCACCGTTTCACTGAAGAAAATATAAACATTAAATAGCTTATTTAGCTAAGTAAATCTGTCCTTAAGGCAGGGGTTTCACATCAAAAACACTCGGGGAAAAAAAAACACACGGGGGTGACGAGATGACGATGGTCCTGGCGATGACCCAACAATCCAGTATGGCGAGTATCGATATTAATATAACAAATAGCGAACAATTATATAGGTAAATCTCACCCTTCTTCGAACTCAGAGGGCCTCCTGACGACTCCAGGAGACAACGCCGCTACGCACTCTCATGTGGGCAAACAGGTTGACTCACAGCACAGCTCAAGGCAAGAGGGCGCAAGGCAGACCTCAACACTGCAAATCAGCACAGGATACTGTCCGTAGGAGCGTGCTTACGATATTCTCGGGACACGACCCGAAGAAAAACAGAGACCCTTGATAATATTCCAGAGGTCAGCGAGTGCACAAAAATATAGCAGGGTGGCGAGATCTCCTCTCAGTGGAGCCGAAAACCAATCCTTTCGTTAGAACAGGCAGAATCCCACGTCAGGTCGGGAAGACGGGAGAACAATAGGGGAAACTAGCGAACCAGCAAAAGACCGTAGAACAGCACTCCGCTCGTTGAATATGAAAGGATAAAAACAAACGGGTGAAATACTACAATACCAAATATGATAACACCTCAAGAGGGGGAGCTAAAGAAAGCCCAACATCAGCTTTATAGGACTTTTAAAGAAAGTGAAAATTTACGTGAAAATTTACGTTAAAAATCAATGAAATAATTCAAGAGATTATGATATTATCTATTCGCATCTAGCGAAAGGCGCTGGGCGAGCGTCTGACAGTACAAGCCTGTGAGAGGCTTTCACCAATGGGAGCGTCTCTCTCTCTCTCTCTCTCTCTCTCTCTCTCTCTCTCTCTCTCTCTCTCTCTCTCTCTCTCCTTCTGATCTCATGACCTGTATAATTGTCAACATAATTATGTCCCCAAGGGAAAACCAGTGCATTGATAACTCTGTTATAAAAGGCAAAATATTTTACTTAACTTAGGCCTATGTCAAGTGCAGAGCCAAGTAAGGTCTGTGAAGGGAAGGGCGAAGACTCTTGTCTGTTCCGTGTGTATACAGACAGAGGGCGTTCAGGTGGTTGCCCTCGAAGGGAAGAAGACGAAGAAGAAGAAGAAGAGCTGCTGCACTTGGCTCACTTTGCTAGGCCCAGGAACCAACACTCCCTGCCTGCCTGCCGCCCACCAGTCCACCCACCAGTGAATGAATAGCACCAGTGTCAGTCTGCTGTGTGATGGGTGGCCCGAGAAGAAGGTCAAGGTCAAGGAAATAATGACTTTTAGTGTCTGGTGTGTTTTTGACTTTTATAAAACCGTAATTTTTTTTTGGGAGGGCTGTTCAGCTCCTCCAACAGTTGTTCTTGTAAGACAATAGTTTGTATTTTGGGATAAAGCATCAGTGCACTTGGCTCACTTTGCTAGGCCCAGGAACCATCACTCCCTGCCTGCCTGCCGCCCAGCAGTCCACCCACCAGTGAATGAATAGCACCAGTGTCAGTCTGCTGTGTGATGGGTGGCCCGAGAAGAAGGTCAAGGTCAAGGAAATAATGACTTTTAGTGTCTGGTGTGTTTTTGACTTATAAAACCATAATTTTTTTTTGGGAGGGCTGTTCAGCTCCTCCAACAGTTGTTCTTGTAAGACAATAGTTTGTATTTTGGGATAAAGCATCAGTGCACTTGGCTCACTTTGCTAGGCCCAGGAACCTTTACTCCCTGCCTGCCTGCTGCCCACCAGTCCACCCACCAGTGAATGAATAGCACCAGTGTCAGTCTGCTGTGTGATGGGTGGCCTGAGAAGAAGGTCAAGGTCAAGGAAATAATGACTTTTAGTGTCTGGTGTGTTTTTTACTTTTATAAAACCAGTCTTATTTTTTGGGAGGGCTGTTCAGCTCCTCCAACAGTTGTTCTTGTAAGACAATAGTTTGTATTTTGGGATAAAGCATCAGTGTCAACAGTCCTTCAGAGGAGACTCAAAGCACAGAGAGAGAGAGAGAGAGAGAGAGAGAGAGAGAGAGAGAGAGAGAGAGAGAGAGAGAAACATAATATCAGGAAATAATAATAATAATAATAATAATAATAATAATAATAATAATAATAAAAGGAGGCAAATGAAACACTGAAGTGAATCACAACATCTTTATTAGAGAAAGATTCTCAGAGTTGAAACCAGAGTGGAAACTGATTCTTCGTCTGGAGGGGAGACACTCACAGGATGAGGCCGCACTCCCCCACCCTCACCCTTTTGATGTCTGGATTTGGATGCTTCAGGATGGTGGTGCGGAGGACGTCGAGTCCTTCCTCCACCATCCCGAAGCAATATCCTCCATCCCACCAGGGATGATCTCTGGTGACGATCCAGAACTCTGAAGCTCTTTCATATGAGATGAATCCCCTCACTTCTCCCGCCTTATATGACGTCTGTTTATAGATCGCACTCTTCCTCTCCCTCTCCCTCTCCCAATCCTCCTCCCTCGATGACAACACTGCTCGAGTTGATGTGCCTCCTCCTCCTCCTCCTCCTCCATGGGGGACATATTGTCCCATGAAGACACTTTCCCCTGCCTTACCCTTCCAATCCACATATGAGACGTGAGAGTGGGCATAAGAGGGCCCCATCCCCCCCGCACACATGTGCAGGAAGTTGAGACCCTGGAGGCCATTCTCAGTGACCCTGATGATGACCCTCCCCAGGGGGGTGGATTCATACACCAGATCCAGGAATGCCCTTGGGGGGGAGGAAGGAGGAGGAGAAGGTGAAGGTGAAGGAGGCCATTGCATCAAGGACTCGAGCTGTCAAGGGAAAGGAGGAAATTCGTTAGAATAATAATAATAATAATAATAATAATAATAATAATAATAATAATAATAATAATAATAATAATAATAATAATAATAAATGAAGAAGAGCAAAGGAAGAAGAAGAAGAAGAGGTGAATTAAAAAGCCAAATGACAAAGAAATAAATAAAAAAAAAGTCTGTTGTGGATGAAACCCCTGAGCAGGAAACTTCCACAATATTATTATCATTAACTCTTTATTATCATCCTCCTCCTACACCGAAGGCTCATCAGTAGTGCAACTAAACCCTTACAAACACTGCACCACTCAACTCTATCTGTCTTGAGTTCCTCATTCTTCTTCTTCTTCTTCTTCTTCTTCTTCTTCTTCTTCTTCTTCTTCTTCTTCTTCTTCTTCTTCTTCTTCTTCTTCTTCTTCTTCTTCGCTCTTTTCACAAAGCCTGTCATCCTCCTCCATTCTCTCCACATGACTGAACCATCTCAAAACACAGTGATCCATCCATACTATTCAGACAGCTCAGCTCTACAGCTTCCATCTTTCTCTTTCATTCATATTCAGTATTAACACTTACTTCCATAAAGGAGAGTTGGCTCAACAGTACCTTAATACTATCCCATTTCAGCTTCCACATAGAGTACAATAAGCTTCCTCCCTATCTTTTGCACACATCCTCCTTCCTTCTTCCTTCCTTCCTTCCTTCCTTCCTTCCTTGCTTCACCTATTCTGTGACTCATCTGCTTCCTCATCCTGCCAACATCCAATATATCTACTCCGAAATACCCAAGCAGATCATCATCCATTCTCCCAACATCCATCTACTCTCAACTTTCAAACACTTTCAGATTCTCTCACCAGTTCCTGCAGTTTCTCTTCACTGTCCCTCATCATCAGTACTGCATCATCTGTAGACATGAGTTATTCCTCACATCTATTCAAGAATCATTTTCTTATCTACAGTTGTGCACCAACACTCTCTCTCTCTCTCTCTCTCTCTCTCTCTCTCCTTAAACAAGTCAGCTGTTGTTATTCCTCCCTTTCCCTCTGCACCACATAATCACCCATGCACATCAGTGAACTTGGACAATGATTCCTAAAGGATTGTGAGAGACAGAAAGGAATCCTACTCATATCCTCACAGGAGTAAGCTTACCTCTATGACAAAGCATCTTGGTGGGAGAACGCCTTCCTGAAGATGAGTGCAAGAGAATTGGTTGTTGGACTCAATCTTGACTGGAGCCACCCTCAGAGTCCCTTCGTAGGTCACGGAGGCCATCACCACAAAGACCCTTCTCTGGGCATCCCCTCTCAAGCGGCCTTGAGGACTTCGGAGGTCAGTCACCTGAGGAAAGGTTCCTTGATTGAAAATCTCATAACCAGTTAAAGTTAGAAGGTATTTTGTTTAACTGGAAAGATATTTCACTTTGATTTTAAGTTAATAATTATCTGAAAGGGCGTGCATTTTGTTCATTCTTATATTTTAAAATAAAAACTACTTGTTTTTGAAAACCAAGGCAACCTATTCTATGCATCAGCATGACCTCCAGACACACCACAGAAGAAGATAAGTCCCCCTTCCCCCCACCCCCCCATCTGATGATGAACCAGGGCCACTGAGCACCCCAGGGATGAAAACTGTCCTTGTGTGTGTTTCTGCAACCAATAATGGGATGAAGGGAAGCTATCTGTGTCCTGACCACGAATCTTGGGGCACAGGAGAAGCCAATGCTCTGCCAGTTCTCTGAAAGGGTCACAGAACTTGAGAGGGTTCGAAGTTCACTTACTCAAAGGGCTGAAGCACCTCACTTGTCCAGGTTTCTGCCAAATCAGGAATCACACTTGAATAAGAGGAAGGAAATAGCTGATGAATCACTCCCCAACACCATAGAGTGGAACAGTAAGCAGAATGATAAGTTTATGGAATGGAATAGTGAATATTTAAGGTGGGAATGAGCAAAGAAAAACGAGATCTCTGAAGGAGATTGCAGAAGTGTTGGGAACATCACACACACACACACAGAATGGCCAGTTTCCCCACCAGGGGCACCCAGAGATCCAGACACATCTTCAGACAAGTGGAAAGGGGAACTCTTCTTCTTCTTCTTCTTCTTCTTCTTCTTCTTCTTCTTCTTCTTCTTCTTCTTCTTCTTCTTCTTCTTCTTCTTCTTCTGTGGAGTGTCTGGCAATTGCTCTGACTCGTAGGAGAGGCTTTGTAAGTGATGGGTTGTTTGAAACAAATTAGACATTATCATCTCCTTCAGTTACATTTATCTTGACTCTGTTGAGTAGATGTTTCTCAGGACAATTTTTTTCAGCTTTCTGTGGATGAGAAGACTCCTTGAACTTACCGTAATTTTCGTGACAGAGCCTCTCTCCTCTTCTGGTTCTCCTTCCTCTTGTTCTTGCTCTGGTTCTTGTTGTTCTTCTTCCTCAGTCATTCTTTCTATGACCTTCAATGCATTTCCCAGACTGACTTTCATCTTGAGAGTGTCCTGGAAGACAAATCCAAGAAGATGGATTATGAAGAGTATCTTGCAATTAGGACAAAGGGATTACAGAGATTACTCTGTTTAAAGGAACCCTCAAAATGGCTGAGATCATAAATATCTCTGAGACTAGAAAATTCCCTTGAACTGAAAAGTCTTTCAAAGCAAACAGAAATGTTCTCAAGGATTGACTTGATCCAAACCTCCAGTTTACTGAGATAGTTGGAGGATGATATTTTGAAGATGTCTTAAGCCATGGGATGAGATAAAACATGTTTACAGAATTGGATTAGTAGAACATATGGAAGAGAGAGAGAGAGAGAGAGAGAGAGAGAGAGAGAGAGAGAGAGAGAGAGAGAGAGAGAGAGAGAGAGAGAGAGAGGACAAACTCACCTTAATATTACCAGTGTTTTGTCTTTTGCTCTCCTGAAGAAGCGACTTGATTTCTTTGCTGTTACTTTCAGTATCCTGAAGAACCTCCTCGGCCTCATCCAAAACAGGGCCAGCCGAAGCGAAGTCTGCTGCTGCTTTTAGTTTAGCCTCGGAATCTTTCATATTGCTAAAGTGTGCTTTCATTGCCTCCATCTTCTTCATCAGGAGCTTCTCATTTTGATTAATGAAGCTCAGTGTCTTGTCGCTGGCAACCTTTGTTTCCTCCAGCGTTAGCACAAGGCCTTCAAATGCTCCTCTCATCTTTCTGTAGCTCTCAGTGAGGTCCTTCACTTCAGCCTCCGTCTCCTGGCAAACAGCGATGCCTTTTTCGATAACATTCTCCCTGAAATCCTTTGTAAATTCTAGGATGGATTTCTTTGGTCTTGTAGACAGAATCTTTGGTCCTGTTGACAGAATCTGTTGTTCTTTTGACAGACTCTTTGGTCCCACATGCTTGGATGGAAGTTGCTTTGCAGCATCAAGGAGGCCTCTGTTAACCATGAGGTCTTCAGCTGAATTGGCTGTAAAGTCCATCCTGCAGACCGCACAAGTTTTTTTTTGGGTCGAGATGAGCTCATCGATGCAACGGCTGCAGAACTCGTGGGAGCAAGGGAGGATCCTCGGGCAGTGATCGTCGTTGTACGTATTACAGCAGATCTTGCACTCCAGGGGATTGAATGCCTGAAAAGGACACAGCACACAGAAATCAGTGACCCCTCCAGATGCATGAGTGGTTTTCCACAAGATTATCTTCCTTGCTGAAAAAGATGATTGCTATCAGTCACTCAAAGGTCTGACCCATAGGATCTGAAACAGCTTACCTAAACAATGTTATCTAAAGTGCAGCATTTTCAGTGGTGAAGACAGTGACAAAAGAATAAAGTCGAAATCTTTAGGAATCCCAACAGTTCACTGAATACTAATTTTCTTTTTTCAGAAGACTTCACTCATTTGCTCTTCAGACTAATCACATTTTTAATTGCCAAATCTGCCTCTGTATTCCTTTTTATTTTTGATGTGATTTTGAGGAATAAGACTTCCATTTCTGACAAAAAGTCTGATTAATCCATGACATTACAACACCTATACATCGAACTGTCACAAGCGACCACAGTGGAAACCATTGTGAAACACAGGGACAGACAGTGACCTAACCTAACCTAACCTACCCTAACCTAACCTAGGAGAGGGTTGGGGAGGTTTACACCTACCCAACCGCCACCCAGCCTGACCCTACAGAAATGGTTCCCATTGGGGTCCTTCATCACTGATGGAAACGACCGGGTCTGAAGTGAAGGTCAAATTCATCAAAATCACATCAGAACTACAAAAGAAAACCTATATTTTGTGTTCAAAAAGAAGACTTAACTAACTCCATGCCAAGAAATGATGCATTTCCCAATTTCTGACATACTGCTGTAACTAAAACCAGTTCTCACACTTTTGCATCTGATTCAGGATGGTATTTTGGGCTTCAGGAATTGGTGGTGATTTTGGTATCAAAGAGAAAGGTCTTGGGTTTGTCTACAATACTCAGCTGACAGGGTTTCTTGGTCAGATGAATTCAGTACTAGTCTAAAACGGTAATTGTATCATTATTTCTTCTCCATCACATAATTAAATACTTATATTGCCCTTATCTGTCTCCTTTTATATAATAGCCCTTATAGTTCAATGCTTCCTTCGTGTTCCCTACCTTCCTCTGTGTTCTCTTCACTGGCAGGATTCGAATCAAGGGAAAACCTACTGAGTGGACCAAGTGTTTATCTGTCTTCTAGATCTCTTCCTGCCCTACTACTCTTTTTCCTACAGGTACTTTTTCAGTCAATGTTCCTTTGAAGTAAAGGAGGCGCATCTTCTCCAAGCACAGAGCATGGAAACACCTACCAGTCCACCATATCACACATCCCAAACTTATTCCCCTGTTTTCCTTAATATTTTCGTCGTCTTTCTTCACACAAGAGAAGGTGGACCCCCCCTTCTCTCTTTCCATGTAGCTTTGTGCCAGCACAGGTTTTTGTTGTAAGAATCACACCACAGTACTGCAGCATTCTTCTTGGACCTTTCCCTTCTCCAGACATACCTTATACATCATGGTCAGCTACCAAATTACTCTTTCACCATTCTGACACACCATCTCATTTGTAATCCCATGAACTCCTGGTGCCTTTCCATTCCTCAGCCTCTTGATTTCCCTCCCTACATCCTCAACAGCCACTTGCACAAGCATTCTCCAAATGACCTCAACCCCTCACACTCTTGCATCATTGAACTCTGCCCTTCTTCTGTCTCCCCCAATCAAGAGAGCTTCAGAATGATCACTCCATCAGCCCAGGACTACTTTCCCTTCAGACAGCATTTGTCCCTTGCCTATTTTGTGATGGCTCCATTTGCTCTCTCACCTTTCTCTCTGCACTGACTTCCTTGTTGAGACACTTCTTGTTCTTCCTAAAGTCCTCCTTCACCTTCTCTCCCTCTTTTATCACATTCTTTCTTTCTCTCTCTCTCTCTCACACACATTCTTCTTGGCCACCTGATCCATCCTCCTGCATTTCTGTACATGATCCTTCATTCTCTCTTGCTTCTTTCTTCTTCCCTAAACTTCCCACTTCCTCATCCTATCATTGAGTGGTTTCATTAACTCTTCCTATTTTCTTGAAACTTACAAGGACTTCCTGCTGACCCTATGACCCCATCCTGGGACTTTCCACACTCGGCATGACACCTACGCTTATTGGACTTGTGTTCTCAGCCACATGAGACCTTGTCCCTTCTCTCCTCATCACTGGGGATTCCACACCATCTGATGTGCACCTCGGCCAGGTCACGTGACTCCTCTGATAAGACGTTTACTCCTGCCTCTTCTGTATGTGTGTGTGTGTGAGGTCAAGGCATACTCTCTCTCTCTCTCTCTCTCTCTCTCTTCTCTCTCTCTCATAAGGTCTGCATTGCGTGGTACGTCCAAGCCACTTGTGCTCCTCCCAAGTGAGTCACTGAGAGAGAGAGAGAGAGAGAGAGAGAGAGAGAGAGAGAGAGAGAGAGAGAGAGAGGAGAGATGAGAGAGAGAGAGAGAGAGAGAGAGAGAGATATTCAAAAAAGGACCAAGATAAAATTTGGAAGTTGTGAAGAGCACAATGAGGGCCTGCCCTTTCCTTGCCAGCGCCTTATATGAGGCAGAAAATGGTCCATATTTGGGAGGAGGAGAAGGCGACGTGTTCAACATATGCGATATGCGGGCCATGATCGAATGCTGGTGTGGGAAGCTTCGCACAGTGGGTGCTGGTCATAAGGACATTATTTGCTGGATCAGATTAAAGAATAGAACAGGATGACTCTTTGTTTTGTTTCTTCCTTTATGAGGACTACTGATCTTTCTGCATTTCCCTTTACCTGCTGTTGCTTCTTCCTTCTAATGAACACCTTCGTGTTGTTCTTCTTTGGAAGCTTCCTGACTCTTAAGTCAGTGGCTCCTTTGGGGACTTCTTCTTCTTTTGTGTGAAGACAGAGTCAGAAGACAGAAGTCAGAGTCAAAAGACAGAGTCAGAGTCAGAAGACAGAGTCAGAGTCTGAAGACAGAAGACAGAGTCAGGAGTCAGAAGACAAAGTCAGGAGTCAGAGTCAGGAGACAGAGTCAGAAGTCAGAAGACAGCATCAGAAGTCAGAAGACAAAGTCAGCTGTCAGAGTCAGAAATCAGCAGTCAGAAGACAGAGCCAGAAGACAGAGTCAGAAATCAGAAGTCAGAGTCAGACAACAGAGTCAGAAGTCAGGAGACAGAGTCAGAAGTCAGCAGACAGCATCAGAAGTCAGAAGACAAAGTCAGCTGTCAGAGTCAGAAATCAGCAGTCAGAAGTAAGGTCAGAGGTCAGAGTCAGAAATCAGAAGTCAGAGTCAGAAATCAGAAGTCAGAGTCAGAAGACAGACTCAGAAATCAGAAGTCAGAGTCAGGAGAGAGAGTCAGAGTCAGGAGAGAGAGTCAGAAGTCAGAAGACAGCATCAGAAGTCAGAAGACAAAGTCAGCTGTCAAAGTCAGAAATCAGCAGTCAGAAGACATAATCAGAAGTCAGAGTCAGACAACAGAGTCAGAAGTCAGGAGACAGAGTCAGAAGTCAGCAGACAGCATCAGAAGTCAGAAGACAAAGTCAGCTGTCAGAGTCAGAAATCAGCAGTCAGAAGTAAGAGTCAGAAGTCAGAGTCAGAAGACAGAGTCAGAAATCAGAAGTCAGAGTCAGAAGACAGACTCAGAAGTCAGAGTCAAGAGAGAGTCAGAAGACAGCATCAGAAATCAGAAGACAATGTCAGGCTGTCAGAGTCAGAAATCAGCAGACAAAAGCCAGAAGTCAGAGTCAGAAATCAGAAGTCAGAAGTCAGAGTCAGAAGACAGCATCATAAGACAAAGTCAGAAGACAGTCAGGAGACAGAGTCAGAATACAGAAGTCAGAGTCAGAAGTCAGGAGACAGAGTCAGAAGTCAGAGTCATAAGACAGTGTCAGAAGTCAGATGACAAAGTCAGAAGACAAAGTCAGGAGTCAGAGTCAGAAATCAGCAGTCAGAGCCAGAAATCAGCAGTCAGAAGTCAGAAACAGAGCCAGAAGTCAGCAGTCAGAGTCAGAAGACAGAAGTCAGAGTCAGGAGACAGAGTCAGAAGTCAGGAGACAGAGTCAGAAGTCAGGAGACAGAGTCAGAAGTCAGAAGACAGTCAGAAGTCAGAAGACAGTCAGAAATCAGAAGTCAGCAATCAGAGTCAGAAGACAGAGTCAGAAGACAGAGTCAGAAGACAGAGTTAGAAGACAGAGTCAGAAGACAGAGTCAGAAATCAGAAGTCAGAGTCAGGAGACAGAGTCAGAAGTCAGAAGACAGCGTCAGAAGTCAGAAGACAAAGTCAGCTGTCAGAGTCAGAAATCAGCTGACAGAAGCCAGAAGTCAGAGTCAGACGACAGAGTCAGAAATCAGAAGTCAGAGTCAGAAGACAGAATCAGAAATCAGAAGTCTGAGTCAGAAGACAGAATCAGAAATCAGAAGTCTGAGTCAGAAGACAGAATCAGAAATCAGAAGTCTGAGTCAGAAGACAGAATCAGAAATCAGAAGTCTGAGTCAGAAGACAGAATCAGAAATCAGAAGTCTGAGTCAGAAGACAAAGTCAGAAGTCAGGGCCAGAAGACAGAGTCACAAGACAAAAATCAGAAGACAGAGTCAGAAGACAGAGGCAGAAGACAGAGGCAGAAGACAGAAGTCAGGAGACAGAGTCAGAACTCAGAGTCATAAGACAGTGTCAGAGATCAGATGACAAAGTCAGAAGTCAGAGTCAGAAATCAGCAGTCAGAGCCAGAAGTAAGAGCCAGAAATCAGCAGTCAGAAGTCAGAAACAGAGCCAGAAATCAGAAGTCACAGGCAGAAGACAGGGTCAGCAGACAGAGTCAGAGTTAGAAGTCAGGAGACAGAGTCAGAAGTCAGAGTCAGAAGACAGCATCAGAAGTCAGAAGATAAAGTCAGAAGTCAGAGCCAGAAGACAGAGTCAGAAATCAGAAGTCAGAGTCAGAAAACTGAGTCAGAAATCAGAAGTCAGAGTCAGAAATCAGAAGTCAGAGTGAGAAGACAGCATCAGAAGTCAGAAGATAAAGTCAGAAGTCAGAGCTAGAAGACAGAGTCAGAAATCAGAAGTCAGAGCCAGAAGAGAAGTCAGGAGACAAAGTCAGAGGGCAGAGTCAGAAGACTGAGTCAAGAGTCAGAAGTCAGAGTCAGAAGACAGAGTCAGAAGACAGAGTCAGAGAACAGAGTCAGAGTCAGAAGACAGCATCAGAAGTCAGAAGATAAAGTCAGAAGATAAAGTCAGAAGTCAGAGCCAGAAGACAGAGTCAGAAATCAGAAGTCAGAGTGAGAAGACAGCATCAGAAGTCAGAAGATAAAGTCAGAAGTCAGAGCCAGAAGACAGAGTCAGAAATCAGAAGTCAGAGCCAGAAGAGAAGTCAGGAGACAAAGTCAGAGGGCAGAGTCAGAAGACTGAGTCAAGAGTCAGAAGTCAGAGTCAGAAGACAGAGTCAGAGAACAGAGTCAGAAATCAGAAGTCAGAGTCAGAAGACAGCATCAGAAGTCAGAGCCAGAAGACAGAGTCAGAAATCAGAAGTCAGAGTCAGAAGACAGCATCAGAAGTCAGAAGACAGAGTCACTCTAGAAATCAGAAGTCAGAGCCAGAAGAGAAGTCAGGAGACAAAGTCAGAGGGCAGAGTCAGAAGACAGAGTCAGAAATCAGAAGTCAGAGTCAGAAGACAGCATCAGAAGTCAGAAGATAAAGTCAGAAGTCAGAGGCAGAAGACAGAGTCAGAAATCAGAAGTCAGAGCCAGAAGAGAAGTCAGGAGACAAAGTCAGAGGGCAGAGTCAGAAGACAGCATCAGAAGTCAGAAGATAAAGTCAGAAGACAGAGTCAGAAATCAGAAGTCAGAGTCAGAAGTCAGTGCCAGAAGAGAAGTCAGGAGACAAAGTCACAGGGCAGAGACAGAAGACAGTGTCAGAAGTCAGAAGTCAGAGCCAGAAGAGAGTCAGAAATCAGAAGTCAGAAGACAAAGTCAGAGGGCAGAGTCAGAAGACAGAAGACAGAGTCAGAAGACAGAAGACAGAGTCAGAAGACAGAATCAGAAGTCAAAGACAGAGTCAGAAGTCAAAGACAAAGTCAGAAGTCAGAAGGCAGAGTCAGAAGTCAGTCAGAAGACAGAGTCAGAAGAGCAAGGTTCAAGAGGAGCAGAAGAGATGAACTGTTTCGATACAGACTTTGGAAAGAGAGCTCTGACCGAGTGGAGAGATCACAGTCTTATGTAATAACATCTACTAATAAGGTTTGTGAGACTGACTGACTTGTGTCGTGGTGGAACTCCCCTCATTAGAGTTAATGGCAATAATGCCCTTCGTCATTGGTGTAGGGGAAAAGCGAATTGGTCTCCATCTTATCGCAGTGTTCTTTAGCACTTCTGCTGCCATGACGTCACAGCAAATAACCAGGAAGTGTTATGGTGACGCCACCACATAGAGCTTGCGTGCGGTTGATCTTGCACCACATCCGTCGGATGGGATGTGTGGAATTCTTTCCTGAGCTTTACGAAAAGGTCAAATCTGAGGTTGAATGCCACTTGTGTTTTGCATGCAAAGCCACGCTAAGTGTGCTGTGCTGTGCAGCAGTCGAGTTAGGCAAGAGTGCTGTACAGCCCAGGCTAAGGACTGCTGCATGCTGTTTGGCACAGGAACGCTCTCCCCAATGAACTTTTGTATGACAGGGAACTACTTTTTATATGAACCATTTATAGAGATGAGTCTTAGGCAGAAATGAACTATGTTAAAGGACCAGTTCTATAAAGGAACAATTAGATATGGAAGGGACCCAGCCACATAGGAGTCAGAAGGTGCTTGCTCTGACAGTATCTCAGGCTACTGTCAAAGAGTAGTCAGAACAAAGAGACGGCGGGAGTCAGACTTTCCTTTCCTCAGGATGAAGACTCCTCCGGCTTCCACCTCCACAGCCACTTCCAGCTAAGAAGAGGCCTCGGATTATTATTATTTTGTTTACTTTGTTAGCTAAGGCCAAGGCTAGATTTGATATGCAGAGTCTTAACTAATTCTCCCGAATGCATGGGAGCCTCCGAATGCAAAACAGAACCATTGACACATCAGTACGCAGCAATTACAAGGAATCTTGTATTTGTAGTTGAACAATTCCTAAATGCTACTTTCTGGAGATGGAGGATACGGAAAAGGGAATGATGGGGAGAGGGAAATGAATTTTGGGGGTCAATTCATTATTGCCCCCCCCCCCAACAAAGGTGGGCCTCCTCAGTCCCAGGGGATAATCATGGGTCAGTTGTTGTACCCTCTGTGACTTCTTGAAGGCCACTCGTGATCTTTGTTTCAAATCCCTCCTCCTCCTCCTCCTCCTCCTCCTCCTCCTCCTCCTCCTCCTCCTCCTCCTCCTCCTCCTCCTCCTCCTCCTCCTCCTCCTCCTCCTCCTCCTCCTCCTCCTCCTCCTCCTCCTCCTCCTCCTCCTCCTCCTCCTCCTCCTCCTCCTCCTCCTCCTCCTCCTCCTCCTCCTCCTCCTCCTCCTCCTCCTCCTCCACTGTTTCTGCTTCCTCTCTTTCCCTTGCTTCTCTTCATTCACGGATGCAGAAGACGTTAATGTTTGGCGAGTGCTGTCAATCATGAATGCCCTCTGAGATGGAAGAGTTAGTCCCTTGACTTCTCTGCTTCCTCTGAGTGAATAAGACAGACTGCTGCTGTCCACTGTCGCACAGTAGTCAGGATCTGCGTTTTCTCTAATGAAAATAAGTTTGCATAAACAATAATGTTTAATTTATAGAAGGCTTAGTCCCATTCAAAGGAACATGAGAGAGAGAGAGAGAGAGAGAGAGAGAGAGAGAGAGAGAGAGAGAGAGAGAGAGAGAGAGAGAGAGAGAGAGAGAGAGGGGGGGGAGGAATGTGGCCCTTGAACGAGGCCGTCTGTCCGATTAATGAAAGCTATTCATTATTCAGTTCCATTGAGAGGTTTCTTCTTTTAATCATTTATCATTCTATTTCTTATTCATTTTCATTCGTAAAAGAGATAGGAGGATGGAGAGATAGATAACAGACAGTATATAGAGAGAGAGAGAGAGAGATAGAAAGGATGAGAGCGAGAGTGTACACTTGGAGAGAATCAATACAGGCGAATCAATGAAAGCCTCGTTGCTAACTGGGTCACTGTGCTTGATCACGCAAGCATTACTCTCCGTCTCACTCAGTCTCCCGCTCTGGTATGCACGCGCGCGCACACACACACACACACACACACACACACCCTTCGTGATTAGGGCCAAGCTGGAAGAAGGAAACTGGAAAAGCTGAGACTGTCTCAAGACTCCCTTTTGGAAAGTGACATCACCTGACCCCCTCCCCCCCTCTATCTTGGGGGTCATGGGCCTTGGTATTTAAATTATATATATATATATATATATATATATATATATATATATATATATATATATATATATATATCACATGAAATTGACCTGACAGGTGGAATGGAGGGTGACCTGTCGAATTGGAACGGTGTTGCAAATGAGTGGGCATTCATTTCTTCCATTTGCAATGCCTGAATGCAGTTAAGGGGAAACCACACCAAGGGCGTCACAACCACTCAAGAGTGGTGATGCAACCCCACCAGGGCCTCCAGATTCCACATCTCCCCAAAACCTGTTCTCGAGTAATGTCCTTAAACATGGGAAGAAGAAAAGTCCAAAGACTTTGTCAACGTCCCGTAGCTGAGAGGAGAATCATCCTCCCCCTATTTCTCCTCCTCTTCCTCCTCCTCCTCCCATTAGGGCCACGAGGCTCCAGATGGACCCCTACCTGGATTTTGGTCTGCTCTTTTGCCACCACAAATATGTCCTCAGGATCTCCAAGTGTCCTCGAATGGAGGAGGAAGAAGTCTGGAAGCGGACGAAAGGACAGAGGCTTTTTCAGAATCGGAAATGTCCCGAAACTGAGTGGCCCTCCCTCCCTCCCCTCATTCCAGGTACTGACCCTGACCTGACCTGACCCGACCCGACCCTTCCACCCCTTTCCCCAATCCCCACCCTCCCCTGCTTTTGATGTTTTTTCATGAATTATCATCCATTTTTTGAGTCTGTCATGATGATTATGGAGGAAGTACAAACACTCAGTATATTTATATATATATTGTCACGATGCGTATCAAGTACCTGGTTATTACACAACTAATCTCAGAATTCAAAAAATATATACCTCACTTCAGCCAGATACCTGAACTCTCATAACACTAATTATTACGCCTGAGTACTCTAAAGGTAACAGTGATCCCTAAAGAAAAATCTTATCACTTGAAAAATCAAACTAAGTTTATCAGAATATGTGTGAGGTATCAAAATTTAAACTAGAAATATTCTAGAGTAAAAGGGCATCACTCCATCAAACAACTCTAACTATTTCCCTGGTCTTAATTCCCTTTAGCAAAACTAAAAGAACAAAACATCTTTATCACTTTGCCTTATGCACACACAATCAGTCCTATTAACTGGTGATCAATAAATGAAACGCTGTTTTTCTAAAAATGTTAAATACAAAAATTTATTTTTAAATTCAAAGTTTATAATTAGAATTCACAATCTGAAAAATTTATTATTACTTGAAAATAACACAACACTCAATTAATTCTTGAATTAAACTATGAAACAAAACTAATTCACAAAAACTTTATCAGGAATTTAAATTAATCAAGCAAAATTTAAACTATCAAGAATTACTCAAGATTTGAAAAGAAAATCTTAATAAATGAAGTATTAAATCAAGTATGCAATGTTAAATTACCAAGAAATATTTAAAATGCTACGTAAATAAATGTTACATCACAAGCATAAAAAATGTGAAAATATGAAGAGATTGTAAATAGAAAAATGCACAAAAATACACACAAGATTTATCAATAACAATTTCACTTGGTCAAAATTTCCTAACTTATCATACCATGGTATTAATAAGTAAGATTCACATTTCCTTACACAAACTTGTGAAAACCTCTGTAAATCACTTGCTGCAGCTTGCATTACCACAAAACACACTTTTTTACCAGGCGCCGTTACAAACTAAATAACTTTATTAAATTCAGATCTCAAAAGTTGATCCTAATACATGACCACAAAACACTACGTTAAAAGTAATCTCTTTCTAAGAACAAAGAGAGAGAGAGAGAGAGAGAGAGAGAGAGAGAGAACCAAACCAACTGGTCTCAGAAGTCAGATTGAAACAAATTTTAGAATTCCAGTAACACATGAAACAATTACATGATGTCATTAAAGCATTTTGGGTGCGAGATACAAAAGTTCTAGAAGCAGGGAGCTAACGTCATTAAAGTATTTTGGGTGCGAGATACCATGGAGAAATTTCTAGAAGGAAAATGACGTCATCCCAGCAAAACGTTTTGAATGCAATCTTACAAAACATGGTGTAACTGATCAAGACATGTATTCTTTCTCTCAAAGTGGCATACGTGACTCGAACATGTAACAACGTGAAATCACTCGTCCTGAGCTCGTATGGGACGAATCGGCATTTGTTATCCCAAACTGTCATCACGTTAACGCGAAACAAAGCGTTCTCTCTTATCTCAACTGATGACAATTGAAATGAAACAAGTCCTTGCTGGACACACACAAGTGTTCATATACTACGCTTCTATCAAGAAAGATATTATTTGGTCTAAACTATGTTACTATTAAAATTGTATTATCATTCTAAATTACGCTATCAAGTTATTTAATCATTAGTTCTTTTGAGATCTGATGCCAAACTAAATATGACACTTCAACAATCATCATCATTACACATAACACATGAAAAAAAGTAAATATGTCAAAATTATAGGAGGATATATGTATTACAAGGCAATATCATGAAAATATAATATATATTATATATATATATATATATATATATATATATATATATATATATATATATATATATATATATGTGTGTGTGTGTGTGTGTGTGTGTGTGTGTGTGTGTGTGTGTGTGTGTGTGTGTGTGTATGTATTATGTATGTATGTATGTATGTATGTATGCATGTATGTATGTATGCTTGTGTGTGTGTGTACTAACACTTCAAGCAACAGAAATTCACTATGTATAAAGTTATTGGTGCTCTCACAGAGGCTCTCAATAATATAGAAGTTTCAAAAGAGAAGACTCTTTCCTTGCAAGGTTTCAGAGGCGTCTCTCCCTCCATCCTCACGGAACCAAAATAAAGGATCTCCTCTTTGAACCTCCCGTTGTTCCTGAGGTTCTGTGGGGATCTATAAACACATATACATAAAATCCGGGGGCCTGTTTAATAAATACCCTGTGGGGGTGGGTGTGTGTGGCTTTCCTTAAGTGGGGGAGACTGAGAGAATTCAGGACTTGCATAAAAATGAACAGAAAAGGACACAAGGTAGAAATGATGCATCAACTGCAATTTTTGGGATGAAAATCACAGGGTGAATTTCAATTAGAGCAGATTAGCACACAAAAGTAATGACACACACAAACACACACACGCACATACACACACACACACAAGGTGCTGAGTATACTTGCAACAGTTGGAAACAAACATTTACAGAACACCAGTAAAGGCTCACTTCTGAAGGAGTCTGGGGGGCCTCATGAGATCTGGTCTGAAGATCCAACTGCTGCTTTACTCAGCTGAAGGAGAGAGAGAGAGAGAGAGAGAGAGAGAGAGAGAGAGAGAGAGAGAGAGAGAGAGAGAGAGAGAGAGAGAGAGAGAGAGAGAGAGAGGAGAGAGAGAGAGAGAGAGTCAAAATGACATCCGAATGAAGAATGTGAACGAGAGAGTTACAAGGATTAGGATGCCTCAAAGACTTTTTAGTCCATCTGTGGAGACATTATGTGCTCACTTATCTCTAGGAGCAGGTTTTACTGTTCATTCACAGTGTTCTTCTAATGATTCTGTCTAGCTTTCTTTTAAAATCTTCCTCCACACTGTTGCTGTTGACAACTTCTGGTGGCATTTTATTCCATGTGTCACATATCTTGTATGTGAAGAAGCTCCCACAATGAGATGTGTTGTATCTCTTCAGTTGTAGTTTCCATCCATTATTTCTTGTCTGGTTTTCATTTAATGTGTAGAGGTTACTGTCTACTTTTGTTATGCCTTTCAGTACTTTGAATGTCTCTATGAGTTGTCCTCGCAGTCGTCATGTTTCTAAGCCAT